>CAUYON010128401.1:0-18993 GCA_963573935.1 Arctocebus calabarensis | reverse complement strand
AACATATTCTTCTTAGCAAAGTATCTCAAGAATGGAAGAAAAAGTATCCAATGTACTCAGCCCTAATATGAAGCTAATTTATAGCTTTCATATGAAGGATAAAACCCAATTATAGCACAGGAATACAGGGATAGGGGAAAGGGAGGGGAGGGGTGGGGGGAGGATGAGTAGAGGGAGGGCAATTAGTGGGAACACACCTACGGTGCATCTTAGCAGGATACTGGCAAAACTTATTAAAGGTAGAGTATCAATGTCTTTATATAGTGATCAATAAAATGCCATGAAGGATATCTGTAACAGTGTGATCAAAATATTTCTGAATGTATATGAATCGTGCCCTGTGATTGCACCAATGTACATAATTATGATTCAATAAAATTATTAAAAAAAAACAAAAACAAAAACAAAACATTCTTTTTGCTTCACAGATATTTCAGTCTTCAGAGATTTAGTTGCCTCAAGTAAGAGAACAAATAAAATACAACTGCTCAGTGATCCCTGCAATCAATTGGTTCAATTTGAAAGAGAAGTCTCTTTTTATTTATGTTCTCTCTATTCTGTATTTTAACAAAAGATAAGATTGCCCTTTTTGAAATGCCACTTGGGAGAACCAGTTAATAATTCTCAACCCTAACTCGCAGACATTTTTGTGTGTCCTGGCTTAAATGAATGTGCTTCATAGCATCCATCAACTATTAGAGATTAGTGAACTGTGCAAATGTTCTCAAACTAATGATTTATGTATCCAGTGTCTATTATTTTCATTAGAAATTTTTAGTACATGTACCCACTCCAAAATAAATATCTCTGTACAAGACTTACTTTTTAAAGTAATTTTTTAAAGCTCAAGAGCTTTTAACTACATTAATCTGAATGAACCAGAGATTTTTGTTTGAATTAATAGCTCCCACCTCCACTTAGTTGTAATTAGACATATGCAGATATATAAGACAAAAATCAACATATTTTGAAAGTAAAAATATGTTTATTTCCTTTTCAGAGTTTTCCTTCTATTTAATCATTTGAGTGCCTGCCTTCTCCAAAAAAGCCGTAAGCCATCCCAGACAGTCCTAAAATTATGGTGCAACCTACTTATTAGATGGGCAGTAAAAAAGAAATTATTAGATTCAGAGTCTGTCATCTATGTCCCACTTTATTTTATAATATCCATTCATCTAACTTCTCTAAGTCCTCTCATGACTTGTATTTCAACTTTAACAAAAGTCACAGCACCGGGCAGTACCTGTGGCTCATCGAGTAGGGCGCCGGCCCCATATACGACGGTAGCAGGTTCAAGCCCAGCCTCAGCTGAACTGCAAAACAGAAAAATAGCCGGGCATTGTGGTGGATGCCTGTAGTCCCAGCTACTCTGGGAGGCTGAGGCAAGCGAATCGCCTAAGCCCAGGAGTTGGAGATTGCTGTGAGCTGTGTGACGCCACGGCACTCTACTGAGAGCGATAAAGTGAGACTCTGTCTCTATAAAAAAATTCAAAAAAAAAAGTCACAGCACCAACCATTGTAGCATAAAGTAAAATGGATATTAAGATAAGTAATAATATTGGTTAGCTATATTCCATAGGCTTAATCTCTTATTTATCAAGTGGAAAGCATTATTAACTGCCCCTTCTAAATATAATGACTCTATATCAATAAATTATATACACCAATACTCAGATGTACATTATGAACAACCAAACAAGTGACAACTTGGGTTTTTTAATAGACATTGATAAAATCAGGATAATACATCTCATGGGGAAGTTGAGAAAAATGAAATAAGATACTGTGTGGAAATAACTTAGCACAGTTTCTTGTACAAAAATATCAGGATTTTTCATTCAATTATATTATATTCAGATTGTTACCTCTTTAATTAATATTGGGTTTACCAGAAAGCCAGATTTTTAGGACAAACTAAATTACATAACATTTCTTTAATGGAATACCAACAACTTCTATAAGAGTTATTTTCCCATGCTGTCAGGGTTTTCCATGAGATAGTCTGACTGAAGAAACCAAGTGTGACTCTTTTAACCATTCCTTAGTAAAGAGCTCATCTGTTCACCCCAGTGAACCCCAATTTGTACCTGGGTAGCTCCCAACATTTGAGCTCAAATCCTCTGCCTTCCAGATGAAGCCCCGTCTATTTTGAAATTTGTCTCTGTGAACTTAGTTGCATGGCTCTAAGATGCCTGATGTGCTTCAAAATCAACCTGTGTTAAGAACTTTGCCCACGTGAGACACTTTAATTGGTCAGCGCCAAAGGATTAAGCTCTTAAAAGTTGTCCTTTATTTATTTTGAAGCCTTATGCTTAAACTGGTTTGTTCATTTACATGTGAACACACACCACACATATACCCCCATTCTTAACACAGCAACTTATAAATTAACCATAAAGTTATCCTTACCATAGTTGTAATTGTTCCGGAAATAGGTCTTCTGTGTAGCTCTAATAGGCTTACACTTACAGCGCTCTGAAAAATAAATTTTGATTATAAGCAATTTTTCGATATTATCTTTCTTTTGTGTACTGTCATTTTTTTCTAGGACCAGCTCTGAATTTTGTGGTGAGAAGGCCCTTTACAACGCTACACGTCTGATTTCTTTCTCCTGGAACAACACTGATGTTTATTGTATCTACACAGCCTCTTGTTCGATGCCAGTGTGCTCGTAAGTTCCCACTCTCTAACAAACCACTCAAACCCTGACGAGACACTGGTCACCATCATGCATGAGAAGAGCGTGACCCCTGAATCCTGAAAGGGGCATGCTTGGTGCTGCTGGAGCAGACACAGTGAGCGCCTCCCGAGGTGCATCTTTCTGCCTATGCTCAAGCAGCTGGTTTACCCTGGTGGCAGGCCACCTAACATTCACGTACTCTTTACAGATAACACACCACTGCTCTAAATATTAGCTCTTGGATCTGAAAGCAAATTAAGAAAATAAGCAGGTGTTATTACAACCCAGTAAACTTCATGCAGTTCTTAAGCAGCGGGGCAGTGAGCCCCTTCTATAGGTAGAATAGCTGCCAATAACCTCAATGGTATTTTTATGCTTATTGGAGTAAATTACCGTGTACATTGAAAAGAGAAAGTCATGTTTTAAAAAATATCTGGTGAATAGTGTCCAGAACACATATTTTATGCAATACAGATGTAAGTAATAGAAGTTCTGATTATCTGAAAATGTTTCATTTATAGATCATTTAACAGGTTGGAGAGCGGATTATTATACTTAAAGGCTACATTGCCAAAATTACTTAGCTAAAAAATATATAGTATAAGCATGGTAAATCGTCACTAACTCAATTTTTATATATGTTGATATAAAAATAGAAAATATACAATTACCTTAGAAAATACTTTATTATATATAAAGATTTCTTTAAAATAGTACCCCTGAGAAAGTTGTTTTAAAAATGAAATGGTGGCTTGGTGCCCATAGCACAGTGGTTACAGCACTGGTCACATGCACTAAACCACAATGACAACTGCAACAACAAAAACAACAACAAAAAAAAAATAGCCATGCATTGTGGCAGGTGCCTATAGTCCCAGCCACTTGGGAGGCTGAGGCCAGAGAATAGCTTAAGCCCAAGAGTTCGAGGTTGCTGTGACACCACAGCACTCTACCCAGGACAACATAGTGAGACTCTGTCTCAAAAACAAAAAAGATAAAATAAATGTAGTGGTTTTCATTTCTTCTATTTTGACACAGAAAAAGAAAAAGAGAACATAAGAATCAGAGAAAGAAAGCTAATAAAAAATTTCATTTTAAAAGTGCCTTTTGTTAGCATGGCAACAATAAATGGCAGAAGCTTCTGTTGATCACTCAACATTGTATTTTCTAATCAAAATAAATTTGATTTCCTGTTGAACTTGTAGGTAATGTGCGTTAAAGCAGCAGTCCCAAGGAGGGTAGTACCTTTCCTAAAAGCTTTAAATTCTAACAATGAACATCTTTACTGAAGGCAGGTAGCAACTGAGACTGCTGTTCTTACCCAAGAAAGAAGTAAGAAAGTTTCTCAATGCTACACTCAGCAAATTCCCTTCTTGTACAGGTAATTTTTAATATACAGTTTCTGTGGAGTAAAGATTTCAGCTTAATAAATAACAGCTAATATCAGTATTTGTTTCTACTTTTCAAGATGACTAATCCAAAATTAACTTTTTTTTTTTTTTGCAGTTTTGGCCAAGGCTGGGTTTGAACTCACCACCTCCTGCATATGGGGCCGGCATATGGGGCCAGCACCCTACTCCTTTGAGGCACAGGCGCTGCCCCCCAAAATTAACTTCTTTATTAGCAAAACATTTGTATTTGAATGAATCATTGAAAAGAAAATGGAAACTAATTTAGTCCTTGCTGACTTGTACAGTTGTTTTTGTACTAAAATGTTAAAAATATTATACTTTTTAAAAAGACAGTTGAGAATATTTGTGAAGAAATAAATGCTATAGGGCAGCACCGATAGCTCAGTGGGTAGGGTGCTGGCCACATACACCGAGGCTGGCTGGTTTGAAACTGGCCCAGGTCAGCCAAAACAAAAATGACAACTGCAACAACAACAAAAATGGCCAGGCATTGTGGCAGGTGCCTGTAGTCCCAGCTACTTGAGAGGCTGAGGCAAGAGAATTGCTTAAGCCTAAGAGTTTGAAGTTGCTCATAAAACTATGATCATTTAACATAATGATAATAGTATTTTTAATATTGTTTATAGCATTTAAAGAATTCTAAGTACCTGATACATTTATGAAATATGATATCCATTGTACCTTCACCATTCAATGCAACTTTGTTTAAGTTCAAGCTTAAGTGGGATACAACTTTGTAACTAGCTCTAGCCTTTGTTTGAGATGAAATGCTTTGGAGTGTCATCCAGAGCTGTAAGACTACATACACTTCAAAAGATTCCAAAAACCCGTAACCATTCTTATACCATGACTTTAAAAAACTATTTTTGAATAGATTGAGTATTTTTCTTTTCTTTTTTTCCTAGGAAAAGACCTTAGCTCTGTGTTCAGGAGTTATTGGAAAAAAAAAAATAGGGGGAGAGGGAAAAGAAAATCCAATTCTATTTGCATTACAATTTCATTTGTATCTCAAGGCTGACCATTTCTAATCATATCAGAGTTTCAATAATTTTAAGTTATACCACATGCTCCAATCACAAGAAATTTTAAACAATATAAAAAAGTAAATTGTTATGATTTGAATAGATCCTTAACTGTACCTTCTTTACTGCGATCCAGAACTACACAGGTGTCCATAAAGTTTGTGTGCAATTTAAAACTATTTGCATTACAATTTCTATCCTACATTACCCTTTTAAATTGCACCCAAACTTAATGGACACCCTGTATTTTCAATTGCCTACAAGAGGTATCTGGAGCCTGTCCTTAAATAATTTTTTTTCTTTTTCTTTTTTTTATTTTTTGAGACAGAGCCTCAAGCTGTCACCCTGGATAGAGTGCTGTGGCATCACGGCTCACAGCAACCTCCAATTCCTGGGCTCAAGCGAGTCTCTTGCCTCTGCCTCCCAAGTAGCTGGGACTACAGGCACCCGCCACAATGCCCGGCCATTTTTTGGTTGCAGCCATCATTGTTACTTGGCGGGCCCAGGCTGGATTCGAACCCGCCAGCTCAGGTGTATGTGGCTGGCACCTTAGCTTGTTGAGCCACAGGTGCTGAGCTGTTCTTAAATAATTTTAAATATCTATTAACCTCCATCACACCCTGAGTTTGTCTTCTATAGAAATGATAGTGTCTTCTGACTCTACATGCTTCACCGAAAATGAGGGAACTGAAGAGAAAGGGAACTAACATTTCCTGACCTCTTTCAGTCACTTACACACTAATTCATTCATTCTGCTGATATTTATTAGGCATCTGCTACCTCGTAGGCTCTGTAGGACACATGATGGGCAGTAAAATACAGGAGAAGAGACAGACATGGAACAAAAATCACACACACAGCAATGTGTCATAGGTGATGTGTGCTACGAAAGAAAAGTCCAATGAGTCTGTGTAAGAGAATGTGTAATCTGATGCCCTGATCTGGTGTGGCCTCCAGATCCTCTGAGGAAATGACATTTAAGCTAGAAACCTGAAAGATGAGCTGCCATTGCGGGGCAGGAACTGCATCTTTATGAGACAGAGACGATGAAGTCCATGAAGGACACTGGGAAGAGCCCCCAGGGACGTGGAGGAAAAGCGGAGAGTGTGGAGACACCAGGGCTCAAAGAAGGGTATCTCCTAAAGAAGAGGAGGGCAGTCCTCTGTGTCAAACAGCCCTCAGAGCTCAAACGAGTGAAGAGAGAAAAGGATTCACTGAATTCAATTGTCTTTAAAATGACTAGACCCTGAGCAAAAGGGTGAACAGGAATTCGAAAGGCAGAAGACGTCATCCAGTACAGTAGAAGGAAAACGGGCCGGGGGTGGATGCTGACAGGTATAAATCTGTTGATGGGATGATGCGAGAGTTCCTTCAATGGTTTTTACTTCTTCATGGAAGGAGAAGTCAAGTCATCAGCTATGGGCGATAAGTCAGAATGAAAGGGGTGTGAGGAAACAATATAAAAAGTTGTTTTTTGGTTGGTTTTTTGTTTGTTTTTTTTTAAAAGCAGTCTTATTTTGTGGCCCTTGGTAGAGTGCTTTGCTGTCATAGCTCACAGCAACCTCAAACTCTTGGGCTGAAGCGATTCTCTTGCCTCAACCTCCCAAGTAGCTGGGACTACAGGTGCCCACTACAATGCTGGGCTAAGTTTTTTCATTTTTAGTAGAGATAGGGTGTTGCTCTTGCTCAGGTTGGTCTCTAACTGCTGAGTTCAAGAGATCCTGTTGCCTTGGCCTCCCAGAATGCCGGAATTATAGGTGCAAGCCACTGCGCCCAGCCTAAAGCTTGTATTTCATTGAGTAGAAAGGTACACTTTCTAGAAGGTAGGAGTGCTTGGCAATGTTGATTGTCTATTTGAAATTTTCATCTTGAACTTAACAGTAAAACCAGTCACCCCAGCCAAATAATTTTTTCTAACAACCACAGCTGGGAATTTGCCAGGTAAACAGAGCAGAAGAAGAGAGGTGAAAAAATTAAAGGTATTTTTGAGGGTAGATCATGAAATCTCCATAGACAAGGAGGCCAGGGCTAAACAGACAGTAGTTGGCATGTGATGAACAAGCAGTCTCAACCAGGTTTGAAAAAACTGTTAGCAGAGATGGCACCATAGCAAAGCAGCTGGATTGAAAAGAGGTGGCAGGCAAAGAGGCAAGATTTTGGAAATTACTAAAATTACAGAGCTAGCACCACCAGCAAGGTCTACAATTGCCTGTGGAGGGGAGAGGCTGGGGTAATGTAAATAAGCAGGTTAGTAAAGTGAAGTCAATGCATAGGTGGGTCAACTACTTTGTCATCACAGACATCAAACAGCAGCAGGGATGGACGCCACTGTGGAACTTGTTCAGATGGCCCTTATGTGAAGATGGCCAGTACACATTTGGCCTTCCAGAAACACTACCCTTCTAGAAACAAGGAGATGGTAAAACATCCCTGGATTCCACCCCTTGGATCACATTTCCACTTTCCAAATTATAAATCCTCAAATTGGACACTAGGGTTTTATTGTTCCTAGGGTATTAAAATCAAAACAAAACAAACACACAAAAAGAAAACCCACCAGAAACATAGAGTCCTGATGTCAATGATGAAAGGAAAAAAAAACAATAATAATGCAACTCCTGTAGAATTAGAAATGAAGAACTATTTAAACTATGAAGTATATTTTTAAAAAGTTAGAATTTAGAAATCATATTGGCATTATGGTTATGCTAATGTGTACTTTTTTTCTTGTTTTTGTAGAGACAGAGTCTCATTTTATCGTCCTCGGTAGAGTGCCATGGCTTCACACAGCTCACAGCAACCTCCATCTCTTGGGCTTAGGTGATTCTCTTGCCTCAGCCTCCCGAGTAGCTGGGACTACAGGCGCCCGCCACAACGCCCAGCTAACTAATGTGTACTTTTACACAATAAAAAAAAAAATGATGTACAGAACTAAATGGATAGATCTCAAAAACATGGTAAGCAAACACGGCCAGTGACAAAAGAGTGGGTACTGTATGATTCCATTTACATGAAGCTGTGGAACAGAAATGCAGAGCTATGGTAATAAAAATCAGAAATGCACTTGCCTCAGGGTTAGATGGGCAACTGAGAACAAGGGAATTTCTACAGCTCATGGAAATGGTCTTTATCTTGATCTGAATGATGGTCACACGAATATATACATTTGTCAAAATTCAAAGCAGCAGAATAGAAAACAATGAGATGAAACTTACCTCTTACAGCCTCCTTATCTTTAATAAAGCAAACAAGTATGTACACTGGGTAAAAGACTCCCTATTCAATAAATGGTGCTTCGAGAACTGGATAACGGCACGTGAACGACTGAAACTGGACCTGCACCTCTCACCACTTACAAAAATTGATTTAAGATAGATAAAAGATTTAAATATAAGGCATGAAACAATAGAAATCCTTGAAGAAAGTGTGGGGAAAACACTTGAAGATATTGGCCTGGGGAAATATTTTATGACGAAGACTTCTTTTGCAATTGCAACAACAACAAAAATAAACAAATGGGATTTAATTAAACTGAAAAGCTTCTGTATAGCTAAGGAAAACAACAACCAAAGAAAACCACAACTGTCAGAATGGGAAATCTGCATATTTTGAATCGGACAAAAACTTGATAACTAGGACCTATAGAGAACTCAAATTAATCAACAAAAAAAAGACCCAACAATCCTACATACCACTGGGCAAGAGACATGAAAAGAACCTTCTCTAAAAAAGACAGACGAATGGCTAACAAACATATGAAAAATGCTCATCATCCCTAATTAATAGAGAAATGCAAATCAAAACCACCCTGAATTATTACCTGACCTCATTGAGAACAGCCCACATCATGAAATCTCAAAGCTGCAGATGCTGGACTGGACGTGGAGAGAATAGAACACTTTTACACTGCTGGTGGGACTGCAAACGAATACAACCATTTTGGAAGGAAGTATGGAGAATCCTCAAAGAACTCAAGCTAGACCTCCCATTTGATCCTGCAATCCCATCATTAGGCATCTACCCAGAAGAATAAAAAATCCTTTTATCATAAGGACATTTGCACTAGACTGTTTATTACAGCTCAATTTACAATCACCAAAATGTGGCAACAGCCTCAATGCCCACCAACCCAGGAAAGGATTAACAAGCTGTGGTACATGTAGACCATGGAATACTATTCAGCCACTAAAAAAAGATGGAGACTTTGTATTTTTTGTGTTAACCTGGATAGAGGTGTAACCTCTTAGTAAAGTATCACAAGAATGGAGAAGCAAGAATCCACTGTACTCAATTCTAATATGGACACAGTAGATGAGCTAATACAGGGGTAGGGCTCAGAGGAATAAGCAAGTGGAGAGAGGTGAGGGAGGGTCACGTGTGTGGCGCACCTCTTGGGGTGGGGCACAATTATAAGAGAGACTTTATCTAACAAATGCAATCAGTGTAACCTGCTTCTTTGTACCCCCAATGAATCCTAAATAATAAAAAATGTATATAAAATTCAAAGCAGGGCAGCACCTGTGGCTCATCGAGTAGGGCACTGGCCCCATATACCGAAGGTAACGGGTTCAAACCAGCCTCTGCTGAATTGCAAAACAGAAAAATAGCCGGGTGTTGTGGCAGGTGCCTATAGTCCCAGCAACTCGGGAGGCTGAGGCAAGAGAATTGCCTAAACCCAGGAGCTGGAGGTTGCTGTGAGCTGTGTGACACCATGGCTCTCTACCGAGAGTGATAAAGTGTGACTCTGTTTCTACAAAAAAAAGAAATTCAAAGCAGCATATACTTCAGATTTACGCATTTTATTGGAAATAAATTTTACCTTAAAAGGTGCAATTAACATAAAAATTAATACATGACATTTCTTTCATTTTTCCATAAAATGAAGTGTCATGACTTAGCAGTCATTCACTTTGCTTTTAGAATAATATTTATTTCCTATATATTAAATATATAGGGCAAAGAATATCATATTAAATTTTATTTTGGATTACAGTATGTGGAAAATATGATGCAGCTGCCTGGTGAATCTACGTATTATAATAAGGCTTTAAAAAGCAAAAGTAACATTTGCTCAACTTAGCTGTAAAAACAAACCTCAAATATTGTAATAAAGGACTTAATTCATAGTAATTTGCACTTTGTAAAAGGTGCTTACTTAAGGTTGAGAGGACAAATGCTATATTAATAAGAAAAGGAAATTTAGTTTATTCCTTTAGGATTTATGCCTTTGGGAAATTTTAAATAAACTGCCTTTTACAAGGTCCCTGGATCCAAAGGTTATTCAGGATACCCAAATTATAGAAAGAATCAAAGCAATTTTTCCTGTTTTCCCTCCTGATATCTGAAGAGTATGTTTTTTGATATATTCTAAAGAAGTCACTTAACACAAAGACGAAATGGACTTCACATCCTTTAGAAGGTCGTGTGTCTACTCAATCCGACCACAGGGAAAAGAGATGGAATACAGGGAAATGCCCGGAGTGCCCTTGGCAGGAGTGCCTAATACAAGTTAGTGTTGGTTACAGTTTTGAGGAGTGGTGGGATAATTTTGGTACTTGGAACCAAGGAAAATGATGATGCCATATGCTAAATAAGAAAACTGCAAGGAGGAAATTTTTAATGAAACGATTACTTTAGTTATTAAATATACTTAGTTGAGATACCAATACGATATGCAGGGAGGAGTGTTGATTGTAGGGAAAATGTGGATCTCTACCCTAGACAGTGATCACAACCGGAGTCCCCAGAGCGATAATTAAGCCTGTGGAGCTGGATGAACTCCAACAGGGAGAAATCGTTGTGAGGAGAGAGGAACACAGGCTCAGCACAGAGCCTTGGGGAGTGCTCACAGCTAAGGGAAAGTGCTCACCAGCAGGGAAAGAACTAGGACAATCTTGATAATAGCTAAGAAGGAGAGTGCTTAGCAAAAAGAATTGGTCAAAAGTGTTGATTGCTAAAAAATAATGGAAAAAAAACCCATAGTTGTAAGCTATCATGTTATTATAAAAATGCTATTCATCTACCCTAATTTTTTTCCAATAAAATGTAGTTGCCCTGATTTAATTCAGCCTCTTGAGTCAGGAAACGTATGCATCAAAGGGAAAAGACTGAAATCCTTCCCAAAATAGGTATGGAGCCAAGAGAAAAGAAAAAAGTTCAGAAAAGGAAAGAGAATGGGTCTCCATGACCCCAGCTAAGCACAATCAATTCCAACAACAGAGGGAGTGGCTGGGACAGGCCTGGTAGCTCCAAGCACCAGGAAATTTCCAGTTACTCAGCAGAGATCATGCAGGTCAAGAGGAGGTTTGTGAAAACCCTGGGAGAGATCTTATTTACACTAGGGGACTCTGCTAATGTTCCCCTAATTTAAAGATATATCGGAAGGGAACTCAGAGATCAATGCAATCTGATTTTATATTTGGAACAGATCTAGAGTGTTTGGTCATGTTCATGTAGTTAAACAGTGTCAGAATTCATAATAACAGTACCAACCATATTTCCTCTCTGGAGACATTTGTGTTTTTCAAATATTAAAGTTCATAAAATTGGTCATCATCACAAAGTAGAAAACTGGGAAAATTATTTTTTGGAATTATTTTAATAAAAAGCATACTTATCATTGAACATTTGAATATCTCCCTTAATTTTCTGATTTGATAGCCCAAATGACTCAACTGAATAGAACTAAAATTGGTTTTCTCCATAGCAAGAGAATTTTTAAAAAATTATTTTAGGTTCAGTGCCTGTGGCTCAGCGGGCTAAGGCACCAGCCACGTACACCTAAGCTGGCGGGTTCGAATCCAGCCTGGGCCCGCCGAACAACAATGATGGCTGCAACCTAAAAATGGCTGGGCATTGTGGCGGGTGCCTGTAGTCCCAGCTACTTGGGAGGTGGAGGCAAGAGACTCACTTGAGCCCAGGAATTGGAGGTTGCTGTGAGCTGTGATGCCACAGTACTCTATCCAGGGTGAAAGCTTGAGGCTCTGTCTCAAAAAAAAAAAATTATTTTAATAAAAAGCATACCTTTTTATTGAACTATCTGAATATCTATCTTAGTTTTCTGTGCTGATATGATAGCCCAGTGACTAAGTGGGATAGATCTAAATTTTTCCATATTTCATGCCATAGACATAGGACCTATTCCTCATTATGACAGCAGATTTGCAGTAAAAAAACACACTCGCAAATTGGAAGCTGCTCAGAGAAAATTGTTAAGCTTTGAGGCAAAAGATAAATTAACTAGAGTGAAAGAATTTTGTTTCCAAATTCCAGACAGACACAGCTTGACACTTTGGAAGGAGGTCATTATGTAGGTTACAATGTTTTTGTGCCTTCCTCATTTCCTGCTTTATCATGATCAACCTCAGCTGTTACAAACCCGAGCCTGAACAAATTATATTTTCTTTTTTAGTACATGTCAATATGTTAGCGTTTTTCCACAAACAAAATGAGCTTTGGTTTTGCATGTTAGTTTTCATCAATCCCATTATGCCAGAGGACAGGAAACATTGACTCCAAGAACACTACATTTGTCCTAGGTGGTTTTACACATTGAAATATTTTATATGTTGTTTACAGCATTGATGTATTGTCTTCTCTCTTTCACACCTTAAAGCACTGTATTACTCTAACTATAATTTCTAGAAAAATTGATAACATATACATAGTACATGCCTTTGGCCAGAATTTTTTTTGTTTGTTTGCTTGTTTTTGAGACAGAGTCTCACTATATTGCCCTTGGTAGAATGTCAAGGCATTATAGTTTATAGCAACCTCAAACTATTGGGCTCAAGTGATCCTCTTGACTCAATTTTTCATTTTTAGTAGTGATAGAGCCTCATTCTTGCTCAACTTGGTCTTGAACTCCTGAGCTCAAGCAATCCACCCAACTCAGCTTCCCAGAATGCTAGGATCACTGGTGTGAGCCACCATGCTCAGCCTGGCCAGAAATTTTGACTCACCAATTGTACTAGAATACAAATTAGGTTTTTGATTTGTGCTGAGCAAATATAAAAGGGGGTGATTCTTAAAACAGCACCATTGCTGGACAGCAGTCAATTCTAACTGATGATATGACACTGAAAAACATTCTCAATTACATCAAGTGAGTAACAAAACAATTTTAAATAATAATTTTAATTCACTAATGTTGTTAATAAGATAAATGTTTATTGAGGATACCGTTGGTAAACATTGCCTCAGGTCAAACACATGTCACCTCAATAAGGTTCAGTAGAATCCAATAGTAAAAACTGTCCCTATCTGAAGAAAATTGGCATTTTAAACTTATTTAGAACGTGATAAAATATTTTCTTTCCACATACAACACACCTTACGAGGTAGGTCGTACTAATCAAAATCACTGTGAATTACTAAAGAGAAATGAAATGGAAGAAATGTAACTAATTGTAGTTACAAAATTCTTGTAAAAACAAATGTAGCAGTAGTCATAGGAACAAAAACAAGTATTCAGGAACATTAGAATGTATAAAGTGCAGTGCATTCAATGATAGAATACTATGTAGCGGTGAAAAAGAAAACTGCTGCTATACACAGCGTAAGAAGAGAAGAAGCCACATGCACAGAGAAGGGTATATGCTGTAGAATTCTATCATACAAAATTAATCTGTGGTATTAGAATTCCTGCTAGTAGTTACCTTTGGAAATCAGGATGGGGAAATAATAGTGATTTGAAGGCTCCTGGAGTGCTGGAAATGTAATCTATCTTGGTCTGTGTGGAAGTTATAAGAATGTTTACTTTGTCAACATATGTGCTTGTAATTGGTGCTCTTTGCTGCGCTGAATACAGTTATAAAACCTGAACAGAATACATGACTATTGTGTATTCCTAGTGGAGAAGAAAATCAGTCCTATCAAACTGATGGTGGGTTCATCATGTTTTCACCTCTTGTATCTACCAGTCTGGTTTCAATTCACTGACATTCTGAAAGTGCTTGTTGTGCAGACAGAGTCCTGCAGGAGAGCTGCGGTGATAAAGGAAGGCCAGGTGCAGTGACTCACATCTGTAACACTAGCACTCTGGGAGGCTGAGGCAGATGGATTACTTGAGCTCACGAGTTAGAGACTAGCCTGAGCCAGAGCGAGACCCCATCTCTAAAAAAAAAAAAAAAAACTAGCCAGGTGGCCAGGTGTTGTGGTGGACACCTGTATTCCCACCTACTCGGGAGGATGAGGCAAAAGGATCACTTGAACCCAAAAGTTTGAAGTTGCTGTGAGCTGTGATGCCAGAGCACTCTACCCAGGGCAACAAAGTGAGACTCTGTCATAGGAGGAGGGGAAGAAGAGGAAGAGAAAAAGGTTTCTAAGACTTCAACACTTCAGTTTCTTCCAATCCATTTCACAGATCATCCTGGGACGGTGGTAACAGCAATAGCAAAAAAGGGGGAAGGCCCTCAGAAGCCTAAAACTATGATGGACGACCTTCCTTTCTGACTGAAAAACTTGTGACTCCAAGAGTTTGGGGCAAACCCCCATTGTTTTGTTTGCCTCTCTGTTCTCCCACCACTTGACCCCAGACGCAGGAACAAGCACAAGAAGTAAAATACAGAATGGCGTAGGTTTGGGGCCAAAAGGAGGAGCTCCAAGGAACTAAAAGTGCTAGGGAGGTGGAAGAAGGAGCTTGGAAAATGATCTCAAAGAGTTTTCTATGAACTGGTAGGCTCAAATCCTTGAGTATGTGTGAATCTAACATAAAACAGTATACCACAGGCTTTGAAAACTGAACTAGTAAATAGAACACTACTCTAACCTCATACTGGCCATTCGGGCTTCAGATATCAAAGGTACTCAAAGTCTTTAGAAATGGAACTGATGTTAAAATCATAACCCATAGAATACTATTGAGAATTTACAGCCTAAATCTAATGAGGTTGACTCCTGCCCAAATAAAAATATCAACATTCTTCATAGGGCTTGAAACAAGACCCAAATCTTTATTAAATGATACTTAAAATGTGCAAGATTCAATCCAAAATTACTCTACACATGAAGAACTATGAATATCTCAACTTGCATGAGAAAAGACAATCAGATGACAGATATTGTAATTATCCAACGATGATTTAAGGTAGCTATTATAAAAATGCCCCCAACAGTAACTATGAATACTCTTGAAATGAATGACTGGCAAGATAGAAAGTCTTAACAAAGAAATACAAAATACAATAAAAAAAAAAATAGATGGAAAATTTAACTTGAAAAAATATAGTAACAAAATCTGAGCCAAGGAAAGATCAAAGAAAGATTCAATGAACTTGAAGACAGATCAGTAGAGATTATCTAATCTAAATAAAATAGAAAAAAACGAACAGAGCTTCTGGAACCTGTGGGATAATAACAAAAGATCTAACATTCAGGTCATTATAGAAGAGACTGTTGCATACAAAGTGTTTGAAGAAATAATTCCTGAGCACTTCTCAAATTTGGCAGCAAGCATAAATTTATAAATTCAAGAAGTTCAGTTAACCTAAGCAAGGCAAACTCAAAGAGGTCTGTCCAAACATGTCATAGTAAATTGTTAAAAACTAAAGACCAAAAAAAATATTGAAAGCAACCAAAGAAAACTGATGTATTACTTACAGGGGAAGAGTGACTTGAATGACTGCTGATTTCCCATAAGAAATATTGAAGCCAGAGTAAGCAAAATATTTTTTAAGTTCTAATGAACTGCCAACCAAGAAGTCTATAGCCAGTGAAAATGTGATTTAGGAGTAAAGGTGAAACAAAATATGGAGTTTTTTGCCTTCAGAATTATTCTAAAAATGCTTACAAGAAAACACTAAATGAAGTTCTTCTGAAAGGAACTTGAAACATTGGGAAGATGGACGAACAATTAAAATTATGTACCTGCATAAATACAGTAGCCTATTCTCCTCTTGAGTTGTTTAAGAAATATTTAATGGTTGAAAAAATATAACATTATCTTACAAGAATACATATGTGTGGGTATGAGAGAGAGAGACACTTAACCCAAAGAAAGATAGAAATATGGATAAAAAGAAAAAGGAACAAACATAAAATAAATAAAATTATAGACCTAAATAAAAATATACCAATAATTACATTAGATGCAAGTGGTCAAAATAAACAGTCAAAAGACAAAGATTGGCAGTATGGATTTAAAAATATGACCCAACCATATGATGTCTACTAGAAATACAGTTAAAACATAGCCAGGCATGCTGGTTTATGCCTGTAATCCTAGCACTCTGGGAGCCAGAGGCCTGAGGATCCCTTGAGCTCAGACATTCAAGACCAGCCTGAGCAAGAGTGAGAACCCACCTCTACTAAAAATGGAAAAAAATAGCCAGGTTTTGAAGTAGGCACCTATACTCCCAGCTACTTGGGAAGCTGAGGTAGGAAGATAGCATGAACCCAGGAGTTTGAGTTTACTGTGAGCTAGACTGAGGCCATGGCACTCTAGCCTGGGCAACAGAGTGAGACATAGTCTCAAAAAATTAAAAAAAAAATACAGTTAAAACTTAATGGTATAAGTATGTTAAAAGTAGAAAGAAGAAAAAAAGATACACTTTGCAAACACAGATCAAAAGAAAACTGAAGTGTGTATATTATTATCAGTCAAAATAGACTTTAGAACAAATTACCAAGGACAGAGGGACACTACCTACTGAAAACATCAATTCAACAATAAGACATCAAGAATAATTAATGTGCATGCACTAAACAATACAGCTTTAAACTGCATGAAGCAAAACTGATAGACTGAAAAAAGATGGGAAATCCACAATAATATTTCGAGACCTAAACACTCTTCTCAGTAATCAATTGATCTAGTATACATAAAATCAGCAAAAATATAAAAGAACTAAATAACAGTATTAACATTTTAAGAACATTCCATCCAATAACAAAGTATTTTCTTTCCAAGTGCACATGGGACATTCACCAAGACAGATCACATCTTGTATTATAGAATAAACCTTAGTAAATTTAAAATAATTAAAGTCATACAAAATATGTTCTCTGACCACAGTATAATTAGAAAAATTAATAATATAAAGATAATAGGAAAATGTCCAAATAGTAGCAAATTAAACAGCACAACACAACCATAAATAATACATGAGTCAAAGGAAATCTCAAGAGAAATTATAAGATATTTGAACTTATAAAAAAGAAAAGTATCAAAATTTGTGAGATTCAATTAAAGTCATCCTAATATAAATATTTACAGGATTAAATTATTATATTAGAAAAGAAGAAAGATCTTAAAACATAAGCTTTTACCCTAAGAAATAAAACAAAAGCAAAATAAAGTTTCTAAAGCAAGAAGAAGAAATCAATGACATTTAAAACAGAAAACAACAGAGAAAAATTAATGAAACCAAAAGATGGTTCTTGTATCCAGAATATACAAAACATTCTCAAAATGTATTACTAAGGAAACAATCCAATTTAAAATGGGCAAAAAATTGAATGTACACTTTACCAGGAAGAATATATGTGGATGGCGAATTAACCAATGAAAAGATATTAACTTTACCATTCTGAATATATAAAGTAAAACCATGATGAACTATCACTATACACCTATGAAAATGGCTAACAGTTAAGGAAATGGCCTTACCAAGTGCTATCCAGGATATAGAGCAACTGGAACTCTTATATATTTCTAGGGCAAAATTGAACCGCCATTTTGGAACCAGTTCGGCAATTTTTTTTATAAAGTTAAACATACACTTAACATATAACCCAGCAATCCTATTCCTAGATTTTTATTCTAGAGAAACGAAAATTTATCTTCACACCAAAACCTATACATGGGGCAGCACCTGTGGCTCAAGGAGTAGGGCGCCGGCCCCATATGCCAGAGGTGGCAGGTTCAAACCCAGCCCCCGCCAAAAAAATAAAAAATAAACAAATATATAAAAACCTCACAATTTGGATGTGGCCCCTGTGGCCCAAAGGAATAGAATGCCAACCCCATATACCAGAGGTGGCGGGTTCAAACCCAGCCCCAGCCAAAAGAAAAAAACTTATACATGAATCCTTATAGCAGCTGTATTCATGATTGACCAAATCTCATGAAATAACCCAAAGGAGTGAATAGCTAATCAAGTGGAAATACATCCAAGTGCTCAAAAGTCTAGCAATAAAAAGAATGGACTATTGATTCATACAATTAGATAAATTTCAAAGACATTATACTAAGTGAAAAAAGTCAAGATGAAAAACTCATATATTCTTTCATACCATTGATATGGACAGTTTCAAAAAGCCAAAACCAAAGTGATTGATGAAAGATCAATAATTGTCAGTGGTTAGGGTGGATGAAACTTGTAATTATAAAGGTATAGAATATGGGGAAGTTTTGGGGAGCGACAAATTGTTATGTATCCTGATTGTGGTGGTGGCTACAGGAATCTATACATGCATTAAAACTGATGTATACTGGGCGGCACCTGTGGCTCATCGAGTAGGGCACCGGCCCCATATACCAAAGGTGCCAGGTTCAAACTCAGCCTCAGCTGAACTGCAAAAACAGAAAAATAGCCGGGCATTGTGGCGGGCGCCTGTAGTCCCAGCTACTCGGGAGGCTGAGGCAAAAGACTCGCCTAAGCCCAGGAGTTGGAGGTTGCTGTGAGCTGTGTGACGCCATAGCACTCTACTGAGGGCGATAAAGTGAGACTCTGTCTCTATCAAAAAAAACAAAAAACAAAAAAAACTCATGTATACCAAACTATAGAAAAAGAAAAGGTCTATTTTACAATACTAAAGTTTACATTAACATAAATAAGGAAATAATTGTTTACGTTTACTTTTAAAATGTAGAGCATATGGAGCTAGAACATATTCTTCTTAGCAAAATATCTCAAGAATGGAAGAAAAAGTATCCAAT
>CAUYON010128399.1:0-25589 GCA_963573935.1 Arctocebus calabarensis | reverse complement strand
GAAACGGAGAGAGCTTTTCTCTCCCCGCTTGAGTTCTCTCTCTCTACCAGGAGCTTTAGTGTTTTCTGTATTCTTTTCTGTAAATAAATTCTGTCTTACCACTGGAAAAAAAAAAGAAAGAAAGAAAATGCCATGAAGGCTGTGTTAAACAGTTTGATGAAAACATTTCAGATTGTGTATGAAACCAGCATATTGTACCCCTTGATTGCACTAATGTACGCAGCTGTGATTTAATTTAAAAAAAAAAACAAACATGGTACTGGCACAAAAATAGAAACACGGATATACAGAATAGGATAGAGAATCTAGAGATGATCTCAGTCACATTTCATCATTTAATCTTTGATAAGCCTAACAAAAACATGCAATGTGGAAAAGAATTTTTATTTAACAAATGGTGCTGGAAGAAATTGTTATACCCATGCAGAACCCTGAAACTGGACCCACACCTCTCACCATGGACAAAAATGGATTCTTGTTGGATAAAAGATTTAAATTTAAGACACAAAACAATAAAAATTCTAAAAGAGGTAGTGCCCATTGTTCAGTGGTTAGGGCACCAGCCACATACACCAGAGCTGATGGGTTTGAACTCCACTCGGGCCTGCTAAAACAACAATGACAATTGCAACAAAAAGAAAAAATAGCCGGATATTGTGGCAGGCACCTATAGTCTCAGCTATTTGGGAGGCTGAGGCAAGAGAATCACTTAAGCCCAAAAGTCTGAGCTTGCTGTGAGCTGTGACACCACAACACTCATCCCAGGGTGACAGCTTGAGACTCTGTCCCAAAAAAAGGAAAAAATTTTCTAAAAGAGAGTGTGGTGAAAACACTTGAAAATATTGGCCTGGGATAAGACTTTATGAGGAAGACCCTGTAGCAATTGCAGTAACGCCAAAAATAAATAACTAGGACTTGATCAAGCTAAAAAGCTTTTGCACAGCTGAGAGTACGACAAACAGGCAGCCCTCAGAATGGGAGAAGATTTTTGCATGTTATGACAAAGGCCTGATAACTAGAATCTACAGACAACTCAAATTAAACAATAAGAAAAGTGCAAACAACCCTCTCTATAAGTGGGCAAGAGATTGAATTGAAACTTCTCCAAGGATGACAGACAAATGGCCAACAAACAGATGAAAAAATGCTCATCATCTTTAATCATCAGAGAAATGCAAATCAAAACCACTCTAGAATATCACCTACCCCGGCAAGATTAGCCCACATCACAAAGTCCCAAAACACCAGATGCTAGTGTGGATGCGGAGAGAAGGGAATACTTCTACACTGCTGGTGGGATTGCAAACTAATACAGCCCTTTTGGAGAGAAGTATAGAGAATCCTTAAAGAGCTAAAAGTAGACCTTTTATTTGAGCCTGAAATCCTATTACTAAGTATCTACCTACCCAGAAAAACAAAAGTCATTTTACCACAAAGATATTTGCACTACAATGTTTACTGTGGCTCAATTCATAATTGCCAAGTCGTGGAAGCAATAAGTGCCCGTCAACCCATGAATGGATGAACAAACTGTGGTCTATGTATACCATGGGATATTATGGAGCCATTAAAAAGATGGAGACTTTACAACTTTCACATTTACCTGGATGGAATTGAAATACATTCTCCTTTTTTTTTTTTTTTGAGACAGAGCCTCAAGCTGACACCCTGGAAAGAGTGCTGTGGCAACACAGCACACAGCAATCTCCAAATCCTGGGCTCAAGTGAGTCACCTGCCTCTGCCTCCCAAGTAGTTGGGACTACAGGCGCCCGCCACAATGCCCAGCCATTTTTTGGTTGTAGGTGACATTGTTGTTTGGCAGGCCAGGGCTGGATTCGAACCCGCTAGCTCAGGTGTACATGGCTGGCGCCTTAGCCCATTGAGCCACAGGCACTGAGCCGAAATACATTCTTCTTAATAAAGTATCACAAGAATGAAAAAATAAATATCCAATGTACTCCCTATTAATATTAAATCAATATATAAACAATTAGATGTTCTTATGAACAATAAAATACTATTATAGTCCAGTTCAGGGATAGAAGGCAGTGGGCAGAAGGATATATGGCAGAAGGAGGGAGGGCACGAGGGGGGATCTCACCTAAAGTGCACACTGTGAGGGTGTATAACATTCCCCCTGGGTGAGGGGCTCTTCTAGAAATGGAACAATGTAACCTAAATATTGTATCCTCATATTAATTTGAATACAGTTTTTTTAAAAAGAAATGAAAGAAGATCTAAATAAATCTAGAGATATATTGTGTTTATTAATAGGAAAACTCTATATTATTAAAATGTCATTTCTCTCTAAATTGAGTTATAGATTCAAAGCGAACTCAACTAAAATCTTAGCAGGATTTTTTTTTGCATAAATTAATAAAGTGACTGTAAAATATATTTGAAAAACAGAAGTTTTGAAAAAACAACCAGTTAGAAAACACCAATATCTGGTTTAAGTTTTACTATGAAGCTATAGTAATCAGGAAAGTATGGTGTTAGACTAAGGAGAGATAAATGGGTCAATATAAATGAATAGTGTCTAGAAATAGACCCATGTGTATATAGTCCATTGATTTCTTTTTATTTTTTTATTTCTGTTTAGTATGAGGGTACAGATGTTTAGGTTAGTTTCCATTTGTCCAAGCTGTAGTTGTGCCCCTCACCCGGGAGGTGTACCATAGAGCCTTTCACTGTGCCTGTTATGTGAGAGCACACAGTCTCTCTCTCTCCTCCCTTCCTCACTTCCTTCTCCTTGTTGCCCCATTAAATTTTGACAAAGGTGCTAACATAATTCAATGGAGAAATTAGTCTTTTGATATACTTTTAGAAGAATGTGAACACTTTCTTCACCATATATATTAAAAATGAACTCAAAATCATAGATCTAAATGGGAGCTAAAACTATAAAATTTCTACAAGAAAATATAGGAAAACCATTATGACTCTGAGTTAGCACAACACATTTTTTAGATAAGATACTAAAAACAAGAAAAGAAAAAATTGATAAGTCAGACTTTATTGAAATTTAAAATGCCCGCTCTTTAAAAGTTATGGTTAAGAAAATAAAAAGTTAAGCCATATACTGGGAGCAAATATTTGCATAACACTTATCTAATAAGGACTTGTATCAAAATACATAAATGACTCATTCAATTAAATTGTAAGAAAGCAATCCTATAAAAATGGGCTAAAGGTGTGAATAGACAATTCCTAAAGATGAGATATGTGTTGCCAATAAGCACACAGAAAGATGTTCACCATTATTTTTCATTAGAAAAATGCATAATAACCCCCTAAAATAACTACTTCTCAAAAAGCACAGCGGCAAGTACTGGAGAAGATACAGAGCATGAGGAGTTTTCATACACTGTTGGTGAGAGTGCAAAATAGCACAGCCACTCTGGAAAACAGCTTGATCGCTTCTTACCAGATCAAACACATGCTGCCCAAATGATCCAGCAGACCGAGTCCTAAGTATCTGCCACTGCCAGCTGTTTCTTAAAGACCTGCACAGAAATATTTCTAGTCACCTTTTTCATAACAGTCCAGACTGTCCATGTAACCAGCAACCCAGATGTCCATGTACTGCTGAATGGATAAACAAAGCTGTGTACATTTATTTACTTGACTATCACTCAACAATAGAAAGGAACAAACTACTGACATGCACAACAACTAAATATACCTCCTAAGTATTATGCTAAGTACTCAAACACCCGTGTACTGTATCATTTCACTGACATGGCATTCTAGAAAAGGCAAAATAACAGAGACTGGTGGCCAAGGATTGAAATGGGAGGGAACTGACTACAAAAGAGCATAGAACAGAAATGCTCTAGGTACTGATTTATACCTGCATGTATTAAAACTTGTTTACTTGTGTACTTAAAGAAAGTCAATTTTATTCTCTGTAAATTATACCTCAAAATTGTTATTTTAGAAAATACTTTAAAAATCCTTTCCACAAAGAAAACTACAATCCTAGATGAATTCACTGCTAAATTGTACTGTATATTTAAGAAAAAGTAATGTTTACTTTTCTTAAAGTAAGAGAATGAAATTTTTCCAAAATAGAAAAAGAGTGAATTTATCTTGTTTTTTCAGACCAGTGTAACATTGATTCAAAAACCAATAAAAAGTGTTAAGAAGGGAAATTTGTAGACTAATCTCACTCATAAATTGTGCAAAAATCCCAAATAAAATATTAGCAAATCAAAATTAGCAATACAGAAGGAAAAGCTTGCTACCAGCTAGACACTAGACCTGTCCCCCCACCACTAACTCCCACTGTAGTCTGCAAGCTACCCTCTCTAGAAGAATAAAACTCAAAGAGGTTACATGATGTGCCTCAAGCATGAGGAAAATTCTAGAAGGAGAATTCAAACTCAGCTTTATCTACATCAAAATTCCTCACTGCAGCTAAACCTCAGGGAAGGCAAAGATAGAAGCTGTTTTGAATATATCACAATCAAGTCGGGTTTGTTCCAAGAATGAAAGACTAACCTAACATTTGAGAATCAATTAATGCAATTTACCACATTGATCAAATAAAGAAGTGAAATTATACAATTATCTCAACAGATATAGAGAAAGCACTAGATAAAATTATACATCCATTACTAATTTAAAAACTCTTAACAAACCCAAGGGAAGGTAAATTTCTTGATAAGGTTATCTTACCTACAGCAAATATTTTCCTTAATGGCGAGATATTAAAAGCTTTCCCTCTTAGGTCAGGAGAAGGATGTCTTCTATCACCACTTATATTTAAAATTTTACTGGTGGTTCAAACTAAAACAATAAGGCAATAAAAATAAAGTATAGAATAAAAATTACAACTGTCCTTTTTATTTCTTGCATGATTGTGTACACAAATTATTTAAATCTATAGATTATTGCAACAAATTCACGTATTACAATAGCAGCAACAAAGTAAACTTAAAAAATTGATACTCTAAACAATGCCATATAAAATCATATGGGACTGAATCTGATGATAGATGTTCAAGGCAATGAAATAACATTGAGAGAAACTAAAGAACTCCTAAATAAATGGAGGAATGTACAATGATCATGGGCTCAAACATATTAGTATCTAGAATTAGAAGGAGAGGGAGGGAGGCAAGATGGCCAACTGAAGCCAGCTCTCAGCAGAGGCTCCCATCCAGAGGGAGAAATAATGGCCAGAAATAACACAACAAAGCAGAAGATTGGGAGCTGAGCTGAGAGAAAGGATCAATAGGTTTGCATGATCCCTGATGCGACAAGCTGGGACTCCAAAGAAACAAATTTCAGGTACAGAACTCATCCCAAAGAGGATGGGACTCCTTCTCCTCCCCTCCCACCCCAGGAGAGTGGCTTGAGGTGAGTAGAGAACAGAGGACATTTTGCTTTACCAAAGGGGAGAGAATGACTGAGGGCCGGGACTCCCTCCACAGAGAGATACCTCTGCAAGCCCAGGTAGTCTCTTGCCTGGGCCAAAAGTTGATCTAATTTTCTCTCTACCTTCCTGAACTCCCAATCCCCCCTTCCCCCTCTCCTGGCAGTCTGGAAGACTACTCCCTGCAAAATCTGGATTCTTTGGCAGATTTTTACTAGGGCACAGCACCTCATGAGCTGTGGGACAGTTGTGCTGAAACTATAACTTTAATAGAGGTGAGGAGTCACAAAGGGAGAGAGACTTGCCCCATTTTGGAAAGAGCATACCTTGGGCCCCATGCTACCAACCACTGGGGACTTTGGACCACCAGCTCCCTGGCTCAGCAGCCCACACTGGGCAGCTCGGCTCCTGCAACCTGCAGCTCATGGCTGGCAACTCTTGCCTCATTGCCAACTCCGGTGACCCATGCAGCCTATGGCCAGTGAAACACACCCAGCTCCTGAGACCTGGCTGGTGACTCCCACCTAGCCCTTGCAACCTTAGGCCCATGGCCAACAACTCCCACCCAGCCACTGAGACCCATGTGGACCACAGCTAGAGACTCTGCCCTCCAGCTCCTATGACCCTTGCAGCCAGTGGCAGTGCCCTTCAAGTCCCCACCCGCTCCTGCAACATGCACACAGCAATAGCCCCTGCACACAGCAGACCAGCGGCACCACCCCTGACAGTGGCAGCACCACCCCTGATGGTGATGGCAGCTCCATGGTCCCTCCCACTGGGGTCAAATTGAGCTGCCTGTGGATCTCTGCTGCCTAAATGCTGAAGACTTTTGAACTCTCCCACCTGATCAGTGTTTGCATCAACCAGGACAATTTCCATTGAACTCTTGACCTGGGAGAGTCACCCAGGGACCCACCATAGTGTACCCTGGTTGTGTTGTTGTGGGAGTGTGGGATTCTCCCTTTCCAGTTGTTGCCTGTTGGGAGGGGCAGGGTGTCTTAGTTGCTTATATATTTCCACAGCTTAGATTTCAGCCCAAAGCCACTGATTCACTAGGATTGGACAGAGACTAGCTGAATATCAGTCAGTGCCATCTAGCCCCACCACACCAAGCAGATGCCCAGAGTTTCAGGCAGTAGTTCTGAATGGGGCCTTTTTAAAGCTCTAAGAGAAAAGCAGCAATCACCAATTCCAGTTCTTTGGTAAAGGGATGGTTAATTACAACTCCAGGTGCACCTCAATTCAATTTCCCTTGCCAGCTTCTCCAGCCAAGTGATGAAAAATAATCATGGGATGGAATCAGCAGAAAAACTCTGGCAACATGAATAATCAGAGTAGATCAACTCCCCTAAGAAACCACAAAGGAGATACAACAGAAGATACCATTCATAAACAAATGGCTGAGATGTCAGAAATCGAATTAATGGAGGTAAAGATGAAATTAGAAATTCAAGGAGCAATTCAGAAGTTGTCTCAAGAATTCAATGAATTCAAAGACAAAATCATCAAAGATTTTGACACACCGAGGCAAAAACTTGCAAGCCCTCATTGGAGAAATACAGTAGAATCCCTCTGTAACACAATGGAGCAGGCAGAAAAAAGGATCTCTGACATTGAAGACAAAGCTTTGGAATGCTCCCAAACGCTCAAAGAAGAAGAGAAGTGGAGAGCAAAAATTGATCATGCCCTGAGAGAATTGTGGGAATACTCCAAAGAGCAAACATTCACCTCATATGAATCCCTGAAAGAGAAGAGGATGGTCTGAAAGGCACAGATGCTCTACTCAAAGAGGTAATTAAAGAGAACTTCCCAAGCATGGCAAGAGATAGTGAAATTCAGATAGACAGTTTCAGAACCCCAGCATGAATCAACCCAAATAAAGCATATTCTAGACCAGGGGTCCTCAAACATGTGGCCCACCAATGACATTTATCCAGCCCACCAGGTGTTTTTGCCTCTGCTGCCTGCCCTGTTTAGCAGTGGACTAATCCCAGCCCACAAAATCTGTTAGCAGAAAAACTATTGGTTGCATTCCCAAACAAAACATGTGGAATCACTGGAAAAGTTGCAAAAGGCATTGCAATTTAGATTTAAAGAGCTTCATCTCCATGAACAGGACATATGGCTTGTCCATAATCCATTTTCTATTGACATTGAAAATGTGGAGGTCAGTCCCTGAAGTCACTGCCCCGGCCGCCCCTCTGCCAGCTGCTCTGGCGCCACCTTGGGCCGGCATCTCCAGCAGGTGGGAGCCAGGTGCTGACAGGTGCAGCAGGGATGGCCAGTGCTCCTACGGCTCTGGCTCTGCTCTGCCTGGGCAGCAGCTTTCAGCTTCTCCATGGGGCTGGCCTGCAGCCCCCAATGCTCTAAGAACATTTCTACTGTTGCTTGGAGGACAAACGCAGTGAGATTCAGAATTCCTGGAGAATTGCCTTTGGGAGAAACATGAAGTATTTCTTTAAATTCCTTCTCTTAGTTTTTCAAAGAAACATCAAGAAACCATGAACATTAGTAATGAAGAGTTTGACTGCCACTTGATTGATGATGGTTTTACTGCCAAGGACATTCTGGACCAAAAAAATCAATGAAGTTTCCTCTTCTGATGATAAGGATGCCTTCCATGTAGCAGACCTCGGAGATGTTCTGAAGAAACACCGAAGATGGCTAAAAGCTCTTCTTCGTGTCACTCCTTTTTATGCAGTCAAATGTAATGACAATAGAGCCTTTGTGAAGACCCTTGCTGCCATTGGGACAGGATTTGACTATGCTAGCAAGAATGAAATATAATTGGTGCAAAGTCTTGGGGTGCCTCCAGAGAGGATTATCTATGCAAATCCTTGTAAACAAGTGTCTCAAATTAAGTACGCTGCCAATAATGGGGTCCAGATGATGACTTTTGACAGTGAAGTCGAGTTGATGAAAGTTGCTAGAGCACATCCAAAGGCCAAGTTGGCTTTGTGGATTGCCAGTGATGATTCTAAAGCAGTCTGTTGACTCAGGGTTAAATTTGGTGCCACACTAAAAACCAGCAGACTTCTTTTGGAACAGGCAAAAGAGCTAAATATTGATGTCATTGGTGTCAGCTTCCATGTAGGATCCTAAGACCTTCCTGCAGGCAATCTCTGATGCCCACTGTGTCTTTGACATGGGAGCTGTGGTTGGGTTCAGTATGTACCTGCTTGATATTGGTGGTGGCTTTCCTGAATCTGAGGATGCGAAGCTTAAATTTGAAGAGATCACTGGTGTAATCAACCCAGCATTGGACAAGTACTTTCCATCAGACTCTGGAGTGAGAATCATAGCTGAGCCAGGCAGATATTATGTTATATCAGCCTTCACAGTTATAGTTAAAATCATTGCCCAAAAAAATTGTATAAAAGGAATAGATAGGCTCTGATGATGATGAGTCCAGTGAACAAACCTTTATGTATTACATTGGAGTATATGGATTGTTTAATTGCTTCCTATATGATCATGTTCATGTAAAGCCTCTTCTGCAAAAGAGGCCTAAACCAGATGAGAAGTATTATTCATCCAGCATATGGGGACCAACATGTGATGGCCTTGACCAGATAGTTGAGCTCTGTGACCTGCCAGAAATGCATGGGGGTGACTGGATGCTCTTTGAAAATATGGGTGCTTACACTGTAGCTGCTGCTTCTACTTTCAATGGATTCCAGAGGCCGACTATCTACTATGTGATGTCTGATGTGGCAACTCGCGCAGCAAATCCAGAACCCTGACTACCTACCCGAAGTAGAAGAGCAGAATGTCGGCACTCTGCCTGTGTCTTGTGCTTGGGAAAGTGGAATGAAACGTCACCCAGCAACTCTTGCTTCAGCTAGTATTAATGTGTAGGTATCATTCTGTAGCTGTTAACTGCGAGTTTAGCTTGATTTAAGGGATTTGAGGGGGACCATTTAACTTAATTATTGCTAGTTTTGAAATGTCTTTGCAAGAGTAGGGTTGGCACAGATGCAGCAATATGTAAGATTAGGAGATGGGGTCACACTTATCTGTGTTCCTATGGAAACTATTTGAATATTTGTTTTATATGTGTTTTTATTCACTTTTCAGACATGCTATGAAAGAGCACCCCTCCACAGCTCAGCAATTATTTGTAGCTTGTACAGTGGCAGAATGGGCCAAAAGCTTAGTGTTGTGATCTGTTTTTTTGTTTGTTTGTTTGTTTGTTTGGGGGGGGTTTGAGAAAGAGCCTCAAGCTGTCACCCTGGATAGAGTGCATCACAGCTCACAGCAACCCCCAATTCCTAGGCTCAAGCGAGTCTCCTGCCTCTGCCTCCCAAGTAGCTGGGACTACAGGCACCTGCCACAATGCCCAGCCATTTTTTGGTTGCAGCCATCATTTTTGTTTGGCTGGCCCAGACTGGATTCGAACCTGCCAGCTCAGGTGTACATGGCTGGTGCCTTTCCCCGTTGAGCCACAGGCACCCAGCTGAGACCTGTTTTAAGAATAATGTATCTTGAAATAAAAAAGAAAATGTGGATACAATTTACCAAATGGAATTAGCTGAACTGCAGAATTGTGACTCTCTGAAAGACTCATTCAAATCAAGAAGCCTTCCTAATTTCTATGCATCTCTCCCCTCTGAGACATATCCTAATCTCAGGAACCATACACTCAAAATGGCACTCATCTTTGGCAGCATTTATATCTGTGAACAGACTTTTTCCAGTATGAAACATCTGAAATCTCCAACCAAACCTAGACTAACTGATGTACACTTTCGTTACTTTTTACGACTAGCAGTGACAAATATGGAACTGGACATTGACCATCTCATTAGCCAAAAGCAGGCCCATACTTTCCATTGAAATACTGGTAAGTCTGTTGATTTAACTTTATTTGTTCTTCATTTTAAATATTGTATTTGTTCCCGTTTTGTTTTTTTACTTCAAAATAAGATATATGTGGTGTGCATAGGAATTTGTTCATAGTTTTTTTTTTTTTTTTAACTATAGTCCGGTCCACCAACAGTCTGAAGGACAGTGAACTGGCCCCCTGTTTAAACAGTTTGAGGAACCCTGCCTAGACAGTGAGCCACAAGGGAACAAGGACCAGGCACACATCTCCTTTGTGCCCTCTGCGCTCTAGTGGCACAGTACTTGGGACAAAGTATATTTTCAGGCGACATTTGCTCAGCAAATAAGTGAATGTATTAGTAGTGGATGAATGCAGAGACTCACCAACAGTTTCAAAAGTACTTTATAGGTCAATGTTTTGGAAGTTTTTTTAATGATCCCTTTTATCTGTGAGAATAGATATTTAATATGCATAAATAGGCAGAAAACACACAAGTGTGCCCATCATGGGCAATAGCATATGTATGTGCCTGGTCATCTGTCAGCTCTCATCCGTCAGGAGAAGATGGGATGTGCACTGTGCTGTCAAAGGCAGGATGGTTGGGCTATGTGAGATACCAGATGATGAAGTGCTGAGATTGTTCCAACTCAGTAAGAATGTGGTATTCCTGTTACAATTTCACAGACGCTTCAGTCTGATCTTTTGTGGTTCTGCTGGCTGACTATGGTAAGCCACTGAGTGAATGACTCCCTGAGGTACCCATGAGGTTAGATCAGCTTCTGTTTCAGGAGAGCAGGTTTTGACCTCCTGGGAGCATTTCCTAGGACACTGCCAAATGCCCCCAGATGCCATCATTAGTGTATAATGAGTAATAAGGTTATCTTGCCTTCAAAAGGGCATTTACTTACTAATACAAGTTCAGTTAATTCTCTCAACAGACCTATGAAACAGAAATGGTGGTCAATATCATCATATGGTAGAGAATAGATCGTGGCTCAGAAAACGTAAGGAGGTTGCCTGTGTTCATAAGCTAGAAAAGATAGGGTTGCGTTTCAATCTAGCCAGCCTGATGCCATTACCTGCTGCCCTTAGCTGCCAGTGTGAATCTGCTTCTATGAATATTGTCCAATATATTAGCAACTAAAAAATGAGAGAAAATGAAACATCCCCAAATTGCATAGTGTATAGAGTAAATGATATTTTATTTAAATACCCAGTGAGTAACTAGTGCATACCATAGATAGGATTAAACCCAAGGCCACTACTTTTTTTTTTTTTTAATATTTACTGATTTTATTCATACTTTGTATTTCTGGGCTTCATACAAGAATGGCCCTGAAACTATTATCTCTCCCACACATATTAAGTTGCTTCATCATCTGATAAGTTAGAGCCATAATGAAGACATGCTCAATGTTGGTGATAAGATTTGCCCCGATTAAGCATATGTGGTATCGCAAATGTTTGCCTGCCTTCCACAAATCGGTTCAAGCTGCAGTTCTCATGGTTGAAATATTGTGTCAGACTGACATAGCCATAAACGCAGTAACCACCAAATTTATAGAGCAGCAAAGAAGGCCAGTATTCCAATTATCAGTGAACCAAAGAAATCGCCTCCAATAAAAAAGATAAAGTGAAAGGTGTCTGAGGAAGGGAATGGGGGGATGATCAGTTGAATGAAGTCGTAAACACCCAAGTGGTTTTGGGCCCTGCTGGCAGTGTTAAATACGGGAGGTCTAAGGCATCCACTGGTTTTCTAAGTTGATCTGATTTCAATAGGTGCTTAGTTCACGGTGTCAAGTTCTTGAATCTTTGAGACTAAGCATCATAAATGAGCTGGTCTTACTCTTCCTACTTAGGAATAATAGTAAGGATTTTAAAATAATTATTGGACAAATTCTTGGCCCTTGGATCTCAGGTAATTTTGTCTTTGTTCCACCTATAATATTCTTCTTAGCAAAGTATCTCAAGAATGGAAGAAAAAGTATCCAATATACTCAGTCCTACTATGAAACTAATTTATAGCTTTCATATGAGAACTACAACCCAACTATAGCACAAGAATATGGGGAATAGGTGAAGGGAGGGGAGAGGAGGAGGGAGGATGGGTGGAGGGAGGGTAATTGGTGGGATCACACCTACAGTGCATCTTAGAAGGGTACAGGTGAAACTTACTAAGTGCAGAATACAAATGTCTGAACACAATAACTAGGAAAATGCCACGAAGGCTATGTTAACCAGTTTGATGAAAATATTTCAAATTGTATATGAAACCAGCACATTGTGCCCTGTGATTGCATTAATGTAGACAGCTATGATTTAATTTTTAAAAAAATGAAGCATGAGAAGCCTACATGACCATTTTTTGGCCTCACCTTCAAGATCATGATGTACCCTGGACAGCTCTAAACATGTCTCATTGACCAAGCATTGAGATATTCTAAACTGTTTTACAACCTACTGATGTTCAGAAGTAACCTAATTCCATGAGGTGATGAGTTCTCTAATACCCTATATGAGAAGATACTTGAACTTATATATGCTAACAAAGAAAAAAAGAATCCTAATTCTTCAAGGACGATTCCCTGAGATGTAGATGATTCAAGTGTCTCCTGGTTATTCTCCAACCCCACCCCGTCTGCATTCTATTGGGATCTGTATCAGGTCCATGTTGTTCACACACACACCCTAACTGATTCTCAGTGCAAGTTCAAGAGGAAGCCACTATATTTTAACATGAGGGGGCTTTCTGACCAGTCCATGGGGGTCAAGGACAAAGGTGGTTTTCAAGGGATTTGGAAATAACAAGAAGGTAGGAAAAATGAGGAAGGAAAAATAGTAGAGGAAGGGGATAATATCATACCTTTATCAGTTAGGTTAGACTCAGCAGTTAATATAAAAAAAATCCAAAATTAAGAGTAGAAACACAGAGATTAGCTCCCACCTTGAATTCCAGGAATTGGCATCCTAGGACTGTTATAACGACATGTGGGATCATTTTTACTTTTTGCTATCTTTCCTTATGAGCCTTTATACCCCAGGGTGGCTAGTTCAAGCGACCAAGCCTGCAATGGGATGGAGGTGAGAGGGAGAAGGTTCTATTCCACGTGGCTCTCTTTAAGAAGAGTTCTTACATTCCATCTGTCAGAACATAGTCACACGACAGCAACACAGGTTGGGCCATGTGGACACTGCACTTGGCCATGTGCCCTGATGACATTGTGAGGGTCTGTAACTAGGTAACGAGGGGAGAACAGATTTATGGAGCAGCTAGAGGGGGGTGTTCTGAGAAAACTTGTCAATGTTCTACTCAACCAATCCTGGGGAGCAGGCAATAAAACAAAAATAATAAAGCCTATATTTAAAAAAAAAGAAAAGAAATAGAGATAAGGACAGATAAGATTATCTGGGGTACTGGGTCTCAATTCCATCACCTCCTTGGCTCCAGCTCTCTCCCTTGGCTCCCTAATCTGTCCTTGGCCCACAGAGCAAAGATCCCTTTGATGCTTCAGCTAGCTCAAATAATTTTTCTTGCTTGAAACCAGAAATCTTCAATATGAGGCCTTCATGATCTTAGTGACGTTGCTTCCATACCAATGCCAAAGGCAAAAATGTTGCCATTTGACCTCAGAAAAGTTTTGCTTGGCTCACTCTTTAGGAGAGGAAGCTGGTGAGATTTTAGAGGTTCCTGTGTAGACCTTTGTATAATCTGCCAGAAAACTTCTGGTCTAGGTCTCTGGGGTAACACCTGTGCCCCTGAGCAATCGTCATGGAGATGGGTTGGTTTCAAAGAGGTCTCATCAGCAATGATCTTGCAAGGACATACATCATGATTCAGTTTGGGCAAGAAAAAATTGGCAATTATGAGTTCTATACACCTTGGAAAATCACAAGCAGAATTTAGGTTTATAGCAACCCAATGCAGAAGAGAATTTCAAGTCTAATATCTAACGTCCAACCTCTAATTTCATGCTTTGTACAAGTATCACATTGGTACTTATGTATTTAATATCTCTAGACTTATTAGGCTTCTTAATAATTACATTTTATTCTTGGTGGTAGCACCAATTATCAGAATAGTACATTTCATACAGCAAGTGCTTAATAGTTAAATCATTGGTGTGCTGTGGTCATTGAATCAAAACATTTTCTTAATACATTATCAAAATAAAATATGTATCAACTGTAAGAATTCTAAATATTAAACCAAGATGTAAATAAAATATGCATTCAGGAGACTTTGTATTTTGGACCAGGCAATGAAACTACAATGGAAACCAAAACATGTGTGGTCACATTTATGCTCTGTTCTCTAATCAGCGAATGTTCCAGCTCTAATCATAAATGCTACTACCTCTAACACACAACATTCTAAAAGTAAGCTGGAATAAGAGTTTTAATAGATACTTTTATGATGGACACTAAAAGCTTATTTAGTCTTGAGAAATATTGCAAATATATACGATATACTTTGTTCAATATGGATGATTTGCACAGCCTTATATTTATTCATGTTACTATTTACAAAACTCATTTTTTCAGAAAATATTTGAGGCCTTTGGAGTGTCAGGTACTGTGGAAATTATGGGGAATAAGGCAAGTCCCTTCCCACAAAGGCACATTATCCCACAGAGAATGCGAGCATAGAAATGAATTATAGGTGACAAAGTGCTAATGGCATTAAGATAGAATTTGGGCATAAGTGATCTAAAGAGAGGGATGTCCATTTATTTTGTTTGGTCCAAAGACAAAGGCAAGGCCAAATATAGATGATTAGGTGCTAATAAATGATTTCTGGTGGTGATGATGGACTGGACTTGGAAAGCACAAGATAGGTAACGCTTATTTTGGAGCTCTCCATACTGTCAGTACAGAGTGAATTTCCCCAGCAAGGAGCAAGACTCAATTGAAGAAAATTATTGTTCAGTGAACTGTTGCTCAAACTTGACCCACAATCTTGCAGCTGGGATAGGCTCACTTCAATGTCAGATAGAACTTTCTATTAAAAAAAAAAGAAAAAAGAAAAATAAACCTTTGGCAAATGTGTTCTTCTGTGTACTAACCCTAAGAGAATTTGCCTGTATTTTGAAATTTCTTTGTATGCCTGTGAAGAGCTAGTAAGATTCATACCAATGAAAAGAAGTACAAATGGTTAGGACATAAAGGTTAATTGTTACTTTCATTCTCAGTGAATCAAAATACTTCTTCCAGTGTCTATGGCAAGTACGTACTTAGGCGATTCTCATAACCCTCTGTATACACTGAAATCCACCATCCAAACCCAGTTCTAATGCCAGTTTTTTGTTAGTCTTATTTTCTAAGGGAGAAGTACAAAATACTACCATACTTTATCAACTTCCTTGTAACGTGGTATTATGCCATTAATTCATAATTATTCCATCACACGTATTGAGCAACTACCATATCCTAGTTCTTTTCCTTCCTATACCTCTCTCCCACGCTCCCAGGGTCCATCATCACACTGTATGACAATGCATAGCCATTGCTTCAATCATGAATGAGAACACGGCATACCCATTGTTTCTACTCATGAGTGAGAACACAGCATACCCATTGCTTCACTCATGAGTGAGAACACAGCATACCCATTGCTTCACTCATGAGTGAGAACACAGCATACCCATTGCTTCACTCATGAGTGAGAACACAGCTTACCCATTGCTTCACTTATGAGTGAGAACACAGCATATCCATTGCTTTTACTAATGAGTGAGAACACAGCATACCCATTGCTTCACTCATGAATGAGAAGAGCATACCCACTGCTTCACTCATGAGTGAGAACACAGCATACCCATTGCTTTTACTCGTGAGTGAGAATACAGCATACCCATTGTTTCTTACTCATGAGTGAGAACACAGCATACCCATTGCTTCACTCATAAGTGAGAACACAGCATACCCATTGCTTCACTCATGAGTGAGAACACAGAATACCCATTGCTTCACTCATGAGTGAGAACACAGAATACCCATTTCTTTACTCATGAGTAAGAACACAGAATACCCATTGCTTCAGTCATGAGTGAGAACACAGCATACTCATTGCTTCATTCATGAATGAGAACATGGCATACCCATTGCTTTTACTCATGAGTGAGAATACAGCATACCCATTTTTTCTTACTCATGAGTGAGAATACAGCATACCCATTGTTTCTACTCATGAGTGAGAACACAGCATACCCATTGCTTCACTCATGAGTGAGAACACAGCATACCCATTGCTTCATTCATGAGTGAGAACACAGAATACCCATTGCTTCAGTCATGAGTGAGAACACAGCATACTCATTGCTTCATTCATGAATGAGAACACATGGTATTTGGCTTTTTCTTCCTGGATTACTTTGAATAACAGCCTGTAGTTCAACCCAAGTTGCTGCAAAAGACGTTTTATTATTTGTCATTGGTCAGTAGTGTTGTAGTTTGAAAAGATCCCAGTGGTGACCAAAACAGAAAGTTTCGTGGGCTTCATGAAGTGAACAGCTTAAATAACTACTACACTATTTAATAATTCAATACACGAGGTTACTCAAATAGTTCTTTGTGACAAGTGTAGTGATACAAATAGAATAATGCAAAGAGGAAGGGATAGGTGGAGAATGGAGTCAGGGGAGTTGGGAAGGGCTTCTCTGGAAAATAGAATGGGTCATGATTGGTAGTAGATTTGGTCTTCCCTACCCAAATGATTTAATTTTTATAACCCAAGAGCTGGTAGTAGAAGAGACTCAATAACAGTTGCTAAGATGAGTCCTCTGGGATAACCCATTTTCTCAGTGGTGTCTAGCAGAGCTGTGGCATGAAAGGCAGAGAACAATGTACCATTTAGGCCTGGAAATGGCTCTCTTTGGAATGATGGTGCCAATTCTTTATCGATTTGTGTTGTGTGTTCAGATTCGAGAGAGATTGGATCATGGCACTTCTCTTTTCCACCTTTTTGGGAGGAGTCAGACAAGTGGAAATCAAAATCTCAGGCTTTTTTATTAGGATTTTCCAGTAATGGACTTTAAGGTGGAAAGTTTTAGCTTCAACCCACAGCCATTGTCAAGCTCTGTAGAGAGTTTTCCAAGCCTACCCCTTGGGATAATCCATCCCCAGAGGCGTTTGGGTCTGAAGAATGAGACAACACTTTTCTGGATACTCAGAATCACTTTCTTATGCCCTCAGGTGCACAGACAGGCCTGATCCTTTACCCAAGGGTGCTTATGATATAGAAGTAAAAAAACAGCCAACAGGGACACAAGTGCAGGTGAGCAAGAAGAGGTTGAGCCACACGTGTTCAGATCCAAAAGTTACCGCTCTAATAATTATGGAATCAGATGAAAGGCCAGAAACTGTTCTCCTCAATGATTCTGAAAGGGGTGAAGTTCCTACTTTGGGGCATAATGGGAACTCAGGGAAAGAGGGAAACTCCTCCTGGATATTTAGGAGCACTGACTCTCTTCTGGAGTAAAGCCCCAGGCGCCTCCGTCCCTGGGCAGTTCTTTCCAGGAACTATTTCCTCCCGACCTTTATAGTTTTACGGGGGTGGGTGGACCTTTATAGTTTTATGGGGGTGGATGGGGGTGATCTGACAGACGCTCTTATTGTAGCCAGAAGTCGTCTGGCTTTGTGTAGCTTTGTTTTAATTATTTTAGAAATTAAAATGTACCATTTAAAAAATGTAACAGAGTCCCAATATGTAAAAAGCATAAAGAAATCAGGAGGGGCGGCAACACAGTGACTCCGGTGGGCGCCATTGGCCTCTGGGTAGTTCTCTGTTAGGGATGTACAGAATCTCGTTATAGACCGTGTGTCCTTCAAGGATGATGCCCCCTCCCTCGTTTATTTTCATATTTTACTTTTTTTACACTGGGTTTTCATTTAGACACTACAACATACAGGGTATTGTTCCCTTTTGATGCCTGTCTGTGTCCAAGAGCTATTCCAATGTGATGGCTGGTTTTCTAACATACCGTCCCAGGTGGCGCGTGCTAACACATCCCGGTTCACAGGAAAGATGCATTCCGTGTATGGTAAATATTGTACATACCTTTTGTTACCACAGTGGCAGTTTTTTAAACAAATAAATATTATAGGACTTACTTCTAAATGTACTTAACTGTCGAGTCAGTGTTGACCTCTTGGTGCTGTTGAAATAATCCATTTTCACTGGAAGTGGATGAAACCCACAGTGTATCTTTCCTCTCAAGAGATGTTGGTCTACTTTGTCAGCGATTCTTCATGTTCCATTTAGAAATAGGATACAAAAACACAAGGAAGCCAGCTTAACTTCATCTAGCAAATTCAAACCAGAGAGAGAGGGTGGCGCCTGTGGCTCAAAGGAGTAGGGTGCTGGCCCCATTTACTGGAGGTGGTGGGTTCAAACCCAGCCCTGGCCAAAAAATAAAAGCTGCAAAAACATAAACAGAAAAAACCAGAAAGAGAGAGAGAGACACTTTGAAAGAAATGCCAGTCTTTAGAAAGTAGTTTTAATAAATGCTGATGTACACTTTAACGGGGTTTTCTGATTTGTTAGGATAAACATTAATTCAAGAGTAGTCAAGATGAGTATCATTTGATTATTGATGAGAATTCTGAAATGAAATATGACAAGATCCTGTCACAATTCCTCTACTTGGTATTTGTTCCTTAAAAAATCCACAAAAGCACAAAGTAAATATGAGTTTGCTTTAGGCTTTTATTTTGGTTTTTGTCATTATCAAAAGTGAACAGCGGTGAAAAAATGGTCAAAAAAAATTTGACATTCATGTAGGGAAATTCAAGATAGAGGCTTTTCACGAGGTCTTTTCATTATAGTCATGATTTCATTTCAATAAAAAAGAACTGGGCAGAAAAAGAATTCAGGAGTTCCAGTTCAATAGGGATGGGAACACTCCAGCTTTTTCCATTTACCCCTCTCCTATTCCTTCACATAAGCCTCTGCCCTTCTTAAGAACTTTAAGACACTGAGGAACAACTCGAATATTGTGGATCTAGGTGGATCTAGGTCCTACCTATTTTGAAACAACCTCATCCATCAAATACTACCTCTGTGCATGCTAAGTCCTTCATGCAAAACTTAAAATAACACAATCTCCCCTGTGCTTACTTTTTGTGCCTTTCCCCACTGACATTCATTTTTGCTGTAAGCTCTAAGTGTATCCCCCAGTTTCTACTGCCTGATCATAACTTATACTTTCAGCCTGTACCCACATGATGCTTCAGCCTTCTGGAACATCTTGTTCCTTCTCATCTGCTGAAGGTGCTCTGTTGACATCATCTGGGCATGTTAAATCTTATCCTTCCATGAAGCGTCTCTGCTCCCAGGCTTCCTTAGTTCACTGACCAGTTTCTGTGTGCTTAAAACTCACTGTCATCCAAACTCACTGGATTTTTCCGCTTACTGTGGTCTTTCTACAGAATAAACAATTGACTATTTCTGCTTTAATGCTTTTCTAAAAATCTTTTCGTTTGGACATCTTGACATCATTCAGATCTGGCGACATCTTTTCAGCGGTACTTTTTTTGATCATTAAATTGAAAGTGGCCTCCTCATCTTTCCATTGTGTCACTTGTGTCATGGTCTTTATAGCATTTATTTTCTGGAAAGCCTTTATTTTTTAGTTTCAGGTTAATGTGAGGGTACAAGCTAAAGTTTACAATATTTGCCTTTGTTAGGTACAGTCCCTCTTGTCTTTCTGCCCCGCACTCAGCAGGTACACCATGCACCCCTACATTGTGCCCATTAAGTGGGAGCACACCTATTCCCCTCCCTGATCCCTTGTTCCCCACCTTGAATTGTATTTTTTTTCTTATAAGAGCATCTATTAGATCACGTACTGGCTTCATATTAGTATTGTGTACATTGGATATTTGCTTTTCCATTCTTGTGATACTTTATTACAAAGAATATGTTTTGACTCCATCCAAGTTAATAGAGAGGTAAAGTCACCAACTTTATTATGGCTGAATAGTATTCCATGGTACACATATACCAGAGTTTGTTAATCCTTTCCTGATTTGATGGGCATTTAGGATTTTTCCACATTTTGGCAATTGTAAATTGAGCTGCGATAGTCTAGTGCAAATGTCCTTATGATAGAATGATTTTTCCCCCTCTGAGTAGATGCCTACTAGGGGAATGTAGGGTTGAATGGGAGTTCTAATTTGGAATCTTTGAGGATTCTCCGTACTTCTTTCCTAAGAGACTGTGTTAGTTTGCAGTCCCACCAACAGTGTAGAAGTGTTCCCCTCTCCCTCAATTTCCCACATATTCCCTGAGAAAATGAATGTTGTTTTCCTTGTTCACTCTTTCACCATCAACACCAAGAATAATTCCTACTGCATGTAAGTGATCAATAAAGATTTGTGAGTAAATAGATAAATCTATTAATCATTTTATCCATGCGGATAGGATATGAGAAACTTATTGGGGTTTGCTGAATGAATGGATGAAAAAATGCCTTCTTTGTGTGTAGATAAAAATAAAGCAGTGGGACTCACAACTGGATATACATTGATGATGGAGATTTCAGGTTCTGACATTTGTCTATAAAAGAAGTCTTGCAAATTGGTGAGGTGCAGTTTCCCAGGAATCATGCCTTTCTTCTCTCAGGCATCCCTGAAACTAGTGGTCTTTTAAATTTAGTGTTGAGCAACTGTCAGTGTTTCAAACATTTGCACCTAATTCCTGTGAACGAATTGAAGGAATTTATCTGATATCAGGAAATAAAATAGGCTGCTTAAAAAATTGACACTGCCATCATTTTTTTTTTCATCTGATGTTTAGTTTAAAGTCCTCTGCAAATTCTTTTTGATCTAATATTTTATCATTTCTTAGGTATTTATGTACATGAACAAGAATCCAACTGGGCCTTGGGAGAACAGAGTCTAATGTTCCCATTAGATGTCAATGTCTTTAACTTTTGATGATGCTTCAAGTATTATAACCAAGGGTTCAGCATACATGTTGCTAACATGAAGATCTGTGTAGTCATTGCCTTGATAAGGATGACACACCAGTGATGCCCATCTCCAAAATCCCGCGTAATGAAGTGGGCTAGTGATATTATGTCAAAACTGGCAGGATATGGTTTACAAATTGAGTGGTCTTGGAAATAAAATACATTTATAATGTCATCTCACTTTGGATCCACTAAATTCCTTTATTAAGAGTGAAAAGTTAATATTGGCCCTTTTTCTCTCCTTTTTGTTTTGCAACAGTAATGGTCCACATAGGGAAGCCATTGGGTGGCATGAGAAGGTAATCTGGTGATGTTTCTCACTAAGAATGGAAAAAATGAGCATGGGAAGGGGAAAAGCTAGAATTAACTTTGGAGTCACTGATATAAACTCTCTACTCTACAGTCTTAATTAAGATCATTAGTGTCCTGATAGCCATAAGTGCAACTAGTGTCTAGAATTTGGCTTCTAAATTCCATTTCTCTCTTAAAAGGAACCAGCTCTCATTAAGGAAATGACTGGTCAAGGTCAGAAAAAGATGAGCCTTGGCTCAACGCCTGTAGCACAGTAGTTATGGTGCCAACCAGATACACTAAGGCTGGTGGGTTTGAACTTGATCAGGGCCAACTGCAACAAGAACAACAAAAAATAGCCAGGCATTGTGGTAGGCACCTGTAGTCCCAGCTACTGGGAGGCTGAAGCAAGAGAATCACTTAAGCCCAGGAGTTTGAGGTTGCTGTGAGATATGACGCCATGGCACTCTACCCAGAGCAACATAGTGAGACTCTGTCTCAAAAAAAAAAAAAAAAAAGCCTGAAGCACTTTGTTGCATCAGAAAGTAAGGAAGTGCTTGAATAAAGAAAACCTGTTGAAAGGATATACTGAAAGTGGGAGAGGGCTCCCACTGGCCAAAATTTAGGAGTATTTGTCCTCAAAATATAGAGATTATAACTCACTAAATTAAACACATAACTGTAAGTCCATACTGATGTAAATAGATGTGTGAATTAATGGAGAATGATATTCTTTCATAAAAGAGAATTCAAATAGAAAATTGTGAAAGCAACGGTGGAATTATAAAATCCAATGTCATAATAATAACCATGGCAAGTTAATTCAGAGCACATGTATTAATGGTGCTAAACTCAGCAGTGAAAGTGGGAAGAATGGGGGTTTTATTAATATTTAGTATCAAATTTTCTCTCTACAAAATATTACCAATTATAAGAGTGGTGACTTCTGGTGGGCAACAGTACCAAACAGACATCATCTTAGTGAAATGACCAGAGTTCACACTATATGCAAGAGGACAAATTTGCATCCATGAGTGATGGGGTAGGACGCAAAACGCAGACAAAATGTGTCTGTGAAAGTGGGGTGAGAAATGCACACATGGCCCTAATCACAAAGAAATAAGAGATATCCCAACTGAGGGTCCCTCTGAAAAATAACTGGAATAAGTTAGAAAATAAAATTCAAGAGAAGTTTTGGGGCTGCCTCAGATTAGAGGGAATCAGAGCCAAAAGTTGGCTGCCATGCCTGGTCCTGGACTTCATCCTTTTTCTTCAAAGGAAATCAATGGGACAACTAGAAAACTTGGAAAAGGTCTCTTTGCAAAGGGTGTATGAAATGCTGTGAACTATTCTTCAACCTATAATTTTGAAATGGTTTTAAATTTTTACACATATGTGGGAATATGCACATTTACGTATTTCTAGATGCTAAGGACACTCATACACTGCTTCATATTCTTTCTTTTGTGGTTTCGTACATCTGTTTTTCCCTATTCTGAATCCTTATGTCACAAATACTTATTGCATATATTACAGTCAGCCATTAGCATCAAAATTCTAGTCTAAAATAAAATTCATTATGTTGTAAAGTATACATTACAGAGCCCACCTCTCCCCACCCCCTTCTTGTTTTATTGTACTTTCCCCATCCCTCTTTTCCATACTACCACTTATGTAAAAGCATCTCTGCACTTAACTGTTCTCTTTGTCTGGAACGTTCTGCTCCTGTCTTTTCCTGGCTGTCCTGTCAACGTTCTTCAGATGTCAGTCATTTATCACCTTTCCAAATGGCTCTTCTAACCACTCCATTTATCAAAATAACCACTATCTCCCCCAAGTATTATTATATTTTCTTACCCTAACATATTACCCCATGTATAACAAGTAGAGAATTAATCTTTTGTGTTTGCTTATTTCGGTGCATATTTTGTCTCCTTGAGTTCTATATGGGCAACGCTTTTGCTCTTTGTGTTTACAACCATATCTCCAAAGCACAAAGCTTAGCAGTCAAGAGAGACTCACTAAATATTTGCTGAGTCAATCAAGTCTGCACTAGCGTGCTTGAGGTTTGAGGCTCTCGCTCTTCATTCGTTTTATTCAACTTTGTATCTCTAGTATCTGATGACATGTTCAATGTGTGTGTTGAATGCATCAATGGACAAATAATGAAAGGAGTTGAGCCTGGGATAAGGAGGGGGTGTTTAAGAGAATTCAGTGAAGACTCCATTGCCAGTGATTATTCTTAGTCAATTGATAACTCAAAATTTTACACAATTTGAGACAAAGTTTAGCGTAAATGCTGACCCCCTGTGTTTTCTCAAATTACCTCATGAGAGTGATATACAACCCTTTATTGAAGGAGAAAGGCTACAGAGAACATCTCTCATCTTATTATCTGAAAGTTTATATTTATAAAAATATGAAGTTTCTAAAAACTTCAATGATCTCACCTTACAATGAGGCCAACTTGTCTAAACTACCTTATTGGAAAGGCTACAAATACATTTTTTTTTAGTTTGTTGCTTCTACATAGAAGAATACATCCCCAAGGCTTAATAAAACATAGTTGAACAAGAAAAAATAATTTTGTAAGGTATAAAAAAACCTAGGTAGATGCCATATCCAAATTTGAAATATGCATACTCTTCAGAAAAATGTCAGAAGTCATGTACAGTAAATTAAAAAGTCACTCAACTATTCTTAGAGAGCTTGCGATGTGGAAGTCTCATATAGGTACTTTGGACATGGGGAGGACATCTGGGTAACACCTGAGTTCTTGGATCTAGGAACTAGACTTGACGTGAGCCTGTGTGTGTGTTTAGACTGTTTGAACTTAGTTTTTGTCATCGATCACTTTAATGAAATTTATGGTGGCTTTAATGAAGCCATCATAAATTTACCATTTCCATGATTTGGGGTATGAGGGTATAAGGTGTCATGCTGTCTAAATGAAATTTCATAACATTTTTTCCAACAAGTGTTTTCATGGAAGTTGAAGCCAAGAACTATGGAGGGTGGGAGAGACTTTAGCTCAATATCAGGGAGGTAAAGCTGGTCACTGGACCTGGTCTTTGGCAATCACACCATGTGTGAGTAGGAACAGAATTATAACCAACCCTCATCTCACCATCATTCTTAGGTCTAACTCTTTTAATCCTCACAATTTTTATGAAAGGGATGCAGAATAGAAAAGGATACAGAAAGGTCAAGTTTTTTGCTGAACTCTGCCTATTGTATATGAGAAAGTTCCAGAATTTCAAGCTAGGCTTATTAATCTGCGGGTATAGTTTTGATTATGAAACCACAAAGCCACATTAGATGGAGGGCTTATGTGATCTTGGTAACCTCTATGTAGTGAAATTCTGTTATTTGGATTAACCTTGGGATTATTATAAGAACATTGGCCATGATGATGAGAGCTCAGATGCTGCTAGACAGAATATTACTGGGTAGATATGGTGGGTCTTCTCAACCAGAAAAGACAATCAGGATCACGAAACTTAAACATTTCTGGTTCCTGGCTGTCACATTTTATTTATATTATACCATCCATAGATGAGGCTTGGGCATGTGGACTCCCAAAACTATAATTCCACAGAAGCACCAAAGTTCCAGGACTCCCAGTGTGGAGTCTCTTACACCTGCTGTAATATTGATGTCATCCAGTTGGTTTTGAGGAGGCAGGGAGAGTAAAAATATTATTAAAAATGTACTCTCATGACCTGCCTAGAATTGCTAAATTAGCTACCTAAAGCAAGTACTTGGGGATCTATATATATTTTTTATTAAGTCAAATGCATATCATGAATACATTTATGCATATAGGGGTACAATGTGTTGTTGTTTTTTTATATACAATCTGACATGGTTACATCAAACCAATCAACATAGCTTTCGCCTCATTTACTTGATTATTATGTCAAGACATTTATGTTCTACACTTGACAGATTTGACTTGTACCCTTGCAAAATGCTCCATAAGTGTGATCCCACCTTTTACCCTCCCTCTATCAAACCTCCCCTCTCCTCTTCCTTCCCAATTATAAATGGAGGTATATATATGGGCATGAAAAATAAAAGATATTATCTGGTTGAATTTAAAAGGGATAAAGTAACTATCAT
>CAUYON010128397.1:0-61066 GCA_963573935.1 Arctocebus calabarensis | reverse complement strand
CTCAGGCACCTAAGAGAAACTGAACCTGAGCAAGGTAACTTAGCAGTCCGCGTCCGGAACCTAGGTAAGCCGGGCCTGAGACCTGACCAGTCCTGGGCCCTGACAATGAAGTAAGAAAGCAAAACCACCATCTCTTCACTTATAACAGGGAGCCGGTACCTCATGCCCAGACTGAAGAGTCAGTGACAGCCAGCTTTCACCTCTGTTCAGAAATACAGAGATGCATGAACACAAGAATAATGGTTTACAAGGTTCTATCAGGGGAGAGACAGGGAGACAGAAACTTCTCAGACTGCTCCTACTTTATTACAAACCCTGAGTACAACTCACGAACTCACGTCTTTAAAACTATGTGCGTGTGCTACTTAAAGTAACAATTAATGCATAAATGTAAAAATCAATCTGTTGTACTAATAGAGCAGGCTTCTCTCCCACTTTACCACAGAATCGCGGGCAGATATACTTCTCTCCTGCAGCTCCCTGAATGTAACTTGCAGAAAGACCGCGTATTCTGGGTACAGAGAGGATTTGGATCTCATTTCCTGAATTTCTCTTCTTCATCTGTCTCCTGGTACGATTACATGTTTTACCAGGAATCAAATGACAGGAAAGTTAAGCTCTTCACTGTACACTCAGCACCTGATGCTTCAGAAAAGGATACGCTTCACCAGAATAAAAATCCTCAGAGGACTTGCTCCTCGGAACAAACTTCCCTACCATTCATTCCTAGTAACAAACAGCATAGAACATTATGTGCTATTATTCGCTTCATTTTTTTGTTTTGTTTTGTTTTTAGCTTTCTCTTCTCTTGTTTAAGATTTTCCTCTCCTCTTGATGATATTCACAACAGCCTCCATCTAGAATCCTTTGGAATTTTCACGAACACTACGTTCTCTATACTTTCCTGGAGACAAAGTGCTAAAAATCACCCTAAAAAGTATCTTTGTGCTTTGAAATAACTATTCAACTAGACTAAAAATATCCCGTATTATATTATAATATACAGTAAATTACTCAAACATAAGAAAATATGCTTCGTGAAATGATGCACTAACACCTTAAAATAACTTCAGATGCTTAATGTCCAGTGGGAAGAAGACGCAGTTTAAGAAATTGTTTACGTGTGATGTGTTCATTTTCTTAGTCTGCAAATATTTAGTCCATTTAGACACTAATTGTGAGGTGCCTATTATATAATCAAGGGAAGGTACCATTACGCTGTAAGACAATACGAGCTTGTCCTTAGTAATAAGATGTGAATACAGATAAATGTGGGATGCATATGAAAGTTTTTGGAGATTTTTCTTTTTTGTTTTGTTTTGTTTTTTTACCAAGGGATTGAATAGGATCACCAAGGACATTCATGAAGAAAAAATGTTTCCAGGAGTGAAGCTGTGTGTCACTGCACAGCCTCCTTCAAGTGGGATAAAGGCCAAAAGAATGACACGCGACAAGGAAAAGGAACTGATCTGGAAGACGGGTAGGCCAGTGCGGTACAAGAGAAAGCAAGGGTGTGGTTTCTCAGAGACCTCATGGGTCACAGAGTATCTTTGTGCTTTGAAACAGCTACTCAACTAGACTAAAAATACCCCGTATTATATTATAATGTACAGTAAATTATGCAAACAAGAAAACGGGTCTCTTCATAAGTCTCAGAGACTTAATGCCCTTTCTGGGCATAAAATAAGACTCACTGATAAATGCGGCAGACAGGTCAATAAATTAAGGTCTATACAAGGGGTCCTGCAACTATGGCCCGCGGGCTACATGCATTGATGTGAATTGTATTTGTTCCCATTTTGTTTTTTACTTGAAAATAAGATATGTGCAATGTGCATAGGAATTCGTTCATAGTTTTTTTTTTAAACTATAGTCTGGCCCTCCAATAGTCTGAGGGACAGTGAATTGGCCCCCTGTTTAAAAAGTTTGAGGACGCCTGGTCTACAGCCTGGCCACTGCAATCACAGGTGATTTTAACAGCAGGAGTCGTAGTGGAATGACGGGGGAGGGCCTCAGTTCTCTACTAGAGTAGGGCACTCAGCCACAAAGCCAGTCCTGCAAGGGACAGCCGGCCACACCAGGGGATGTCTTGTCTGCCAGGAATAGGGAGCTTGGAAGGTGGCTGCTGGCACCTGGAGGGTGGAGAGCAGAGATGCTGTTAATAAATGTTCCAACATGGACAGGATATCCCCACAAAACAAAGAACTATTGGCCAAACATGTCAATGGTGATGAGATTAAAAGATCCTCCTGTAGAGAACCTTCTATCGTCATCCAGTCCTTCAGCAATAGAATGACTGCCAGTAGTTTAAGTATCCTGAAATAACATAACTTGGGCTCAGTGGCTCCTCCCTGTAATCCTAGCTAAATCTGGGAGGCTGAGGCAGGGGGATTTTTTAAGCTCAGGAGTTCTAAACCAGCCTGAGCAAGAATAGGACTCCATCTGTACTTAAAAAAAAAAAAAAGAAAGAAAGAAAGAAAAGAAAAATCTAGCTGGGCATGGTGGTGCATGCCTGTAGTCCCAACTACTCAGAAGGCTGAGGCAAAACGATCACTGGAACCCAGGAGTCTGAAGTTGCTGTGAGCTGGGATAACCTCAGGGAACTCTGCCCAGGGCACCAGAGTGAGACTAGGTCTCAGCAAGTAATTAAAAAATAAATGAAGTCGGGGCAAGATGGCGGACTGGAGGCAGCTTCCGACATGAGCGCCTGTCCAGAGGGAAGGATCACGTCCAGAAAGTCCCCAATTAAGCTGAAGCCTGGGAGCCAGGTGGAGAGAGAAGTGGTAAGAGCAGGTCACCTCTGCGGAGGCAAGCTGCGACTCCAAGAAAGCAAGCTTCAGGTACAAAATTCATCCGAAAGGAAAAGTGTCTGTCCCCTTCCCCAAGAAAGCGGTATGTGTGTTTCCTTTCCTTTTTCTCTTAGTTTGCTCCTGTAGGTTTTCTACAGGCGAGTGGTGAACTGAGGTGCTCTTGTCTCACCCCACTGGTGAGAGATATGGGAAGTGGGGTCTACTCCCGTAGAGGGACCCTGCTGTGACTCTCAACACTCTCTTGCTAGGCAGAAAAACTGAACTGAAGTTGTCCCTGCCATTCTGAACTTCCAGTCCACTCTTCCCCCCTTTCCTACTGAATCGGAAGCCTAAACCCTGCACAGACTGTGGGAGGAGGCTCATGAGCAGTGCCTCCCCTCCGTGTCTGCTGGACCAAGCGCCCTGACCCTCACCCAGCCAGAGACTGCTGGAGCCGCACACCCACGTGCCCTGCACCCGACACCCCCCCCCCCCGCCACAGCGCTGAGCCTCCAACCAGCACCCCCACCAGAGACTGCTAGAACCGTGTGTCCTGCGCCCTGGGTCTGCCCTGGCTCTGTGCCACCCACCCCGCCCAGCCAGGCCCAGCCCTGTCCTTGACAACGTCACCAGGCGCAGGCACTGCCAGAGCCGTGTGCAGCGTCCCCTGCCCTGCTGACGCATCTGTGTGGCCCATGCTCCAGACCTGCTCCCACAGCCAGAACTCCCGGCTGGGGCAGTGGCAGGGGAGCTACACGGTCACGCTCCACAAAGATCCAGAAACAATGGAGGGATTCCGCTGGGGTCTAATCTTGGAGAGACACCTCCCCATCTCTGAGGACCCCCAGAGGAAACCAGAACTCGCTCTATAGGGATACCGGTGCTGCAGAGCGGCAGGGGCAAAGGTGCAGTGGCTGAGGGAGGAAAGCATTCGCTGACCTGTTACCCTCAGAATTAGACTGAGTCCGAGTGGAACACTCACCAGTGGCTACTAAGTACCCAAGGTGGGCAGGCCTCAGTTCCCCAGGCAGCTGGTGGCAGAGGGTGGTGGCCGGGCCGCGGGGGCACTGACCTTCCTTTGACTCTGACAGGCACTGAGCCCCATCACATCTCCTTATTGGAGGGAGGAGGTCCATAGCCCTGTGGGGTCACAAGTTACTGGGCATGAAAGAGGAGCAAAAAGGAGAAAGAGTCACAGACCCCTGGTCCAACTCTGCTTCCAGGCGGACCTTTCTGATTCCATAGAGCACCAGAGTGAGCCAAATCTGAGCAGCAAGTAGACCTCCGCCACCTAGTTGCTAGAGACCTTTTGAACTCCCCCACTTGAGAGTTCATAGTGACAGGGTCAACTGGTTTGGAACTCCTACCCCAGAGCCAGTCATCCAAGAACCCTCTCTGGTGGTAACCTGGTTGTGTGGTAATGGGAAGGGTTGATTTTGCTCGTCCAGTTGTTGTCCATGGGGGATGGGGTGTCTTAGTTGCTTGTATTTCTCCACAGCTAAGACTTCACCAGAGTCACTGATCCACTAGGATCAGACAAGAACCAGCTGAACACAAGACAGAGCCCCCGAAACCCACCACACCAAGCAGGTTTCCTCAGCCTCAGACTGTAATACTGTACGGGTCCTTTGCAAAGCTACTGGGGAAAAAGCTGCAGTCACCAGTCCCAGATCCTTGACAAAGGGCTGGCTGACCACACTCCAGGAACTCCCAATCCAATTCCACCTTCCCTGCCCATCTAGCCAACAGTGAAAAACAATCACGAGGGCAAATCAACGGAAAAACTCTGGCAACATGAATAATCAGAGTAGATCAGCTCCGCCAAAGAATGATATGGCAGACTCAGCACAAGATCCCATCCATAAACAAACGGCTGAGATGTCAGAAATCGAGTTCAGAATCTGGATAGCTATAGGTGAAAACCCTATATGCCTCTGTGCCCATCTTTCTGAGAGTGTGCAGGGACAAATTTCTTACTTAGCACAGTCAGGATGAAACCGGGGCTGAACTCCAAATGGGCCGCTAAGCCTGGGTGCTTTGGGGGTAAAAGCCCAGTACTCAGAAGCTGGCCGTAGGGGCTGGGGCGTGCAGACATACCTTTGGCAAGTTCAAGGTATCTCCAGACTGTGGGTTTGTAAGATAAGGTCTCTACCTCCAGATCAGATCGAGGACATCCAGAGAGACGGCAAGCAGCCCACTCCCCTGGAGGCGCAGGTGTCCTGGGCCTTATCTGTTTCTAGGCAACAGGTGGACAGTATGTTATTCATGACTACTATATATGATATTATAAAGGCTGTAGAAGACTGTGTAGCAGTTTATCAGTACCCTTGAAGGCACCAAGGAAAAGTTAATCTAGTTTTACTGTGTAACCTTAAGATTATTGTATAATTATACAATAATACTGTGTATGTGCTGAACTGGCTATAAAAACTGGCCAAAAATAAAGGAGTTTGCTACTTGTCATCAGAGCTTGTAGACCTCGCTGTCTCACATAATTTCAATATCCAAGTCTAACCTCTGCTTCATCGGCCACTCGATCAGACCTCCCCCAACAGTACGGGACAGTGAGCAGGGTCGCAGTCGAGTGAGCAGTGGGACGGGCTCAGTGGAGAAAGCACAGCGCGCTTCTTCAAAGACACTTCTCCTCTGACTTGGATGAACACTTAAGGTAGGCTTTGAACTTTGAAACCTGACGGTTCTGGTTGCGCTCTGAGTACGCAAGTCATCAAGCAAAGACTGAGAGAAAAGAAACTAAAAAATGGGGAACAATCAAAGTACTCAGACTTTAGAGGATCAACATGTTGCCTTGCTTAAAACTTTGCTCGGCTCCATGAATATTCCGGTTAAAACTAGAATTCTGAGAGAGCTGTTCCAAGTAGTGGTAAAGCACTGTTACTGGTTTTCACAAGTAAAGTTCAGTTGAACATGAAAGTCTGGAAGAGACTTGGTAGGGCATTAAGGTGCGCTCACCATAGAGAGGACTTTATTAACAGCGACATATGGGGAGCTTTTCAGCTGATTATGGTGGCATTAGAGCCATTTCAGTCGTGCCCCAAGGCATCTAGCTCAGAAGTGGAGTGCCCCCCGCTTCCCACCTCCAGAGGTGGAGGAGAGGTTTGGGAAAAACCTCCTAAGCAGCCCATTTAGGAGGAGCCTGTGAGAGCTCTCAGTCCAGACAGTCCAGTTCTCTCTGTGAAAAAGATGTCCAGTGACTCAGATAAAGACCTTATCAGTTGGTAATAGTGGCATTAGATCCCTTTCAATCAGGTTCAGACACGAAGGAAACACCTCCTTCACCCAAACCGAAAGAGGAAAAGGTGCCTCTTAGCAACCGGTGTACAATAATCCCGTAAAAATTCCTGAGCCAACCGGTGTACAATAATCCCGTAAAAATTCCTGAGCCTAACTGCTCCTAGGGCAAAAAGAAGAGGTTGTTAGTACTTCTGATAAGGCTCTCATGGATTTTAACAGGGAAGAAAGCAGACCCACCAGTGTGGCGGGCAGATTAGCTAAAGTAAAAGAAAGTGAAATATCAATGTTTAAAAAACTTTTAACTTATTGTCAAGTTATTGATAACTGTCTTCCAATCCTTTTGTCTTCTGCACCGCTGCCATCGCCCAGTCCCCCCCTCCCTTTTGCTCTGACGCTTTCTCCTCATTGCTTCAAATTTTGTAACAGCTTCCTCTTCTTTTTCCAAATACCAGAGTAAGAACAGTTTCTAATAAGAAAGGGCTTTGCCAGCGTTCAGATTCAAAATAATGCTACATTAGATCATTATATTAGGGTATATAAAGAAATAAAATTTAGCATTATTCAAGCTAAAATTAGCGGTTTGCTCTTAAAGGCCAAGCATCTGATAATGCTGACAACACCCAGAAATTACTAATTCAAATAAAAGATGTTTGCATTAAAGTATGGCAACATCAGCGTGAGAAGGGAGAAATTAAGCAGTTCTTTACTAAAATCATGCAGGGAAATCATGAGCCGTTCTCTGAATTTGTTGCTCGCTTACAGACAGCAATAGAATGCTCTATAGCAGAAGAAGCTCAACAGATGCTCCTTTTACAGGTGGCTTTTAAAAAGGCCAAGGTAGATTGCAAAAAGGCTTTGGCCAGAACAAGGAACAAGGAAAATTGACCATTAACCAGTATATTCGAGCCTGCAGGGAGGCAGGGTCTGGCACGTTTCAGGCTAACTTACAAGCTACAAGCTTTAGCCTCCACCTTGAAAACTGAAGGCAGAAAACTAAAATGTTTTAATTGTGAAAAAAGTGGCCATATTAGAAAAGAATTTCCTGAAAGCTTGTGTTTGCATTCCATGGATGATATTTTATTAGTTCACCCATGCTCCAAAAAATTACAAGAGTTATTTCAAACAGCTTCATTGAAATTCAAAAAATATGGCTTACAAATATCAGAAGATAAAATACAAACTCAGGAACCACGAGAATATTTAGGATATAAAATAACAGCTCAAAACATAATTCCACAAAGAATTCAAATTCATAGAGACTCTCTAAAAACTTTCAATGAATTTCAAAAACTACTCGGAGATATTAAATGGATTAGACCTACATTGGGAATTCCTACAGATGCTCTTAAGAATCTTTTTTTCTATCATTGAGGGAGACCCTAATTTAAATAGCACCAGGATATTAACTCCTAAAGCTGAAAAAGAATTACAATGGATAGAAGAGCATATTCAAGATTGTCAATTGACCTGCATATCTGAGGATGGCAATTTATTTATGTATTTCCATCTATACATTCTCCTACAGGGTTAATAGTACAAGAAACAGCTTTTATTGAATGGTGCTTCTTATCAAATAAAGCATCTAAAAAGATAGAAACGTATGTTTACAAGATGGCCTCAATAATTTTAAAGGGCTGCCAAAAACTTAGACAATGAGATGGCAGAGATCCTGAAAAAACTTATTGTTCCTTTGACTAATGTCCAGATTTCTAATTTGTTAATACTCAACACAGAATAGCAAATTACACTGTCTGATTATATTAGTGTTATAGATAACCATTATCCCCAAGATAAAGGATTCAGTTTCTTAAAAATACTTCAATTTTACCAAAATTTGTTAAAGTAAAACCTATTCCTGATGCTCAAATTTTTTATACTGATGCTAATAAATTAGGAATATCTAGTTACATAAACCCCAGCATTATCACGTGAAAAAGCAAATGCTGTAATATGTCATTTATTAAAAGCTTTCTCAGTAATAGGTAAAGCCCAAACTATAAAATAAGACAATAGTTCTGCTTAAATGTCAAGTATTCTTTAAACTGCATAATATAAAGCATATTACTGACATACCAGATAATAACACTAGACAAACCATAATTGAATGACAAAATAAAACATTAAAAGAGATACTCCCAAAAGAGAAAAAAGGGGAGTACAGTATAATGTAACCCCCAGAAATAGAATATCTTCGCTCGTTTCACTTTAAATTTTTTAAACATGAATGAGAAGGATGAAACTCCAGCATATAAATATGGGTTACTATTACTTCTCCTCCATTAAATCAACCAGCGTACTATAAAAACACATTAACAAATGCTTGGGTACCGGCTGAAGTTTTACGCTGGGGAAGAGGATATGCTTATATCTTAATAGGTTCATCAAACTTTTAAATTCTTACCAAGACTTTGAAACAGAGGGATGACACAGAAAAGACCATACCCCCAAGCTCAGAATAAACAACTTCTGACCACATCCACTTTGTTCTTGGTTAATGAGAACCACTCCTCGCTAAATGCTCAATCATATAAATATTAGACATATATCTCAAATCCTCCCCTGCTAAGAAAAGTCAGTTAGTTTGAACCTAGTGTACCAATTTATGTTAATAAATCCAACTGACTTCCTGGGCCTTATGACACTTGTGGTCCTTTAAAACCTGATGAGAAAGAAATAACATTTTTTAATGACAGTACTAGTGTCAGTGGACCCCTCCCCCCATTTGTTTTAGTAATCAGTCCCATTATTTAACTTTTCAGTATCATGTCTGGACAAGTACAGATCATTATTCCAGTGAATCTCCAGAGAAAGATATTTCTCTTAGTAGTATATCTTCCATTAAAGAAACAAGAAGTAATGATACTCCAGTTCCCTCTGAGTTACCTTTTTGTCAGATGCACAACTTTTCACAAGTGAATAAGTGCATTGGACAAAATGTAGATATAAAACTGTGTTCTTAATTATTAATACTTCCTATGGAAGCATCATAGATTAAAATACTAAGGGTTTCATGCACTCAGCATTTTTTTAAAAAACCTTTAAAATAAGAAAGACATCATATATCCATCTCCACTACAATATCCAAATTATGTGGAGAGATGAAGGCTTTTCTCCTCCTTCTTCCAGTCTATCGAAATGTCCTAAACAAAATCAATTATGAAAAATTGGGACTACATTCCATCCTTTTCAAAGTTAAATAGAAAAATTATATCATAATCAACAAGATAAAAAATATACCTTATCTTTTACTGAAAAAACAACTCATAATATTCAAGCATGTATTCAACTACCTTTCGTGTGGTTGAAGGGCAATGTTGTTTAGAACAAAGCAACAAGTTAATTGTTTTGTTCAACTTGTCAAATGTTAACTTGCATTAACAATTCTTTAAGTTTTAACCCTTCCAAGGAACAACTGGACCTGTTAAGAGCAAACAACGGGGTGTGGCTTCCAGTTGACCTCAGCAGGCCCTGGCAAGAATCACCAGCCCTGTCTGTGTTGTAGCTGTTGGCAGACGGCATTTTTAAGAGGAACAGGAGTTTCACCAGATTGCTGATAGCTGCTATTCTGGGAATCATTGCTGTGATAGTCACCAATGCCACTGCAGGTGTTGCTCTGACTCAAGGAGTTAAAACCCAGAGCTTGATTGCTGATTCACGTAAGAACTCTGAACAATTATGAACTGCCCAGAAACAAAATGACACTGAATTGTATAATGAGATCTCAGACTTAGAACAAGTTGCTGTTAATGTTAGGGGACGAATTGATCAGTTTGAAAAAGGGAGGGGAGGGGTGGGGGGAGGATGGGTAGAGGGAGGGCAATTAGTGGGAACACACCTACGGTGCATCTTAGCAGGGTACTGGCGAAACTTATTAAAGGTAGAGTATTAATGTCTTTATATGGTGATCAAGGAAATGCCATGAAGGATATCTGTAAAAGTATGATCAAAATATTTCTGAATGTATATGAATCATGCCCTGTGATTGCACCAATGTACATAATTATGATTCAATAAAATTATTAAAAAAAAAAAACCTAATACAATATACATGCTATATAAATAGCTGTCATACTGTATTTTAAAATGTGTGGCCAGGCACAATGGCTCATGCCTGTAATCCTAGCACTATGAGAGGCCAAGGTGGGTGGAATGCTTGAGCTCAGGAGTTTGAGACCAGCCTTAGCAATACTGACACCTCGTCTCTGCTAAAAAAAAAAAAAAAAAGAAAGAAAAAAATGAGGCAAGAGGATAGCTTGAGCCCAAGAACTTGAGGCTGGTGTGAGTTGTGATGCCATTGTACGCTAGTCAGGATGCCAGAGTGACACTCTGTCTCAAAGAAAAAAATGTTTGTATTATTTTTATTGTTTCTGTTGTTATTTTAAATTTATTTAAAAAAATATTTTGGAAGGCCAGGCGCTATGGCTCATGCCTGTAATCCTAGCATTCTGAAAGGCCGAGGAGGGAGAATCACTTGAGCTCAGACATTTGAGACCAGCCTGAGCAAGAGCGAGACCTCATCTCTACTGAAACCAGAAAAAACTAGCTGAGTGTTATGGTGGGTGCCTGTAGTCCAGCTACTTGGGAGGCTGAGGCAAGAGGAATTCTTGAGCCCGAGGATTTGAGGTTGCTATGAGCTATGATGCCATAGCACTCCACCCAGGGTGACAGAGTGAGTCTTTGTCTCAAAAAAAAAATTTTTTTTTTTTGGTTGACCCTATGCATATGGAAGGCCAGCTATGCCCCTAAAAATGGAGGAGAGTTTCTTCTGCACAACAGACGTCAACATAGGAACAACAGCCGTGGAGCAAGGCCCCCACGCATTTTAGGGAAGGGTTTGCTGTTAAATGGTAAGGTTATAGACGGCTCTTCCGTCATCTGTGACATGCTCCCCAGCACAGAGCGCCACCCTCCTGCCCCGGACAGGAACAGCAGCAACAGGGTGGCTGGCTGCCCTCCAGAGGCTGTTTCTAGCCCAGGGTTGGGTTCCATATTTGTTCTCCTGAAAGACCTACTGTGATCTGCTTCATGTGATCATCTGTCTTGGTATTTAAAAAAAATCAACTTAATTCTTCAGCGTTGAACGGGTGTGCAAACTCTTAGAAACACACCTGTTATATAGAGCAAAGCACATGTACCAATAAGATAGAAACAAAAAGAACACCTGCAGAGTACAGGCCTCAGACTTTGGGACCCCCTCAGGTCCCTTCTGATTTTAGTGGCCTGTGAAAGAAATTGAAGAGTGCAGGGAGGGAAAATTAGAGGAGGACACCAACCTCCTGGGACACCGGTGAAACCTGGACTCTCATTCCAAGTGGCATCTTCTGAAAAGCCAGCTTCATGCTAAGTATGTCGACCGTACAGGCCCACGCTGGCTCTCGCCAGCATCTATCTGTTCTGGGTGTACAACTTCAAATGACCCTGCTCAAAAGCAGAATATATGAGGTTGGAACTTGTCTTTTGACTCAGAAAATAAAACTAAGAAAAGACCCAAAATGTAGCCCTTTGGAATGATTCAGAGTTCTTTGAAAGGAAAAAAAAATTAATGTTAGAAATTCTTGTTCACCATGATCTGCCTTAGTGTTCTTAAGAAAAGTAGCTGAATTTATTATGAAATGCTGGAAATGTATAATCTTACCTGGTCAGATCTTTAAAACTGTCACACTGATTGTCAGGGTATCAGTAAAAGCAAACAAGGATAAGTGTGAAAGAAGCTGAAATGTTAATAGTATGGTTTTATGTTAAAAATTTTTTTTTTTTTTTGAGACAGAGCCTCAAGCTGTCACCCTGAATAGAGTGCCGTAGCATCATAGCTCACAGCAACCTCCAATTCCTGGGCTCAAGAGAGTCTCCTGCCTCCGCCTCCCAAGTAGCTGGGACTACAGGTGCCCGCCACAATGCCCAGCCATTTTTTTGGTTGCAGCCGTCAATGTTGTTTGGCGGGCCTGGGCTGGATTTGAACCCGCCAGCTCAGATCTATGTGGCTGGTGCCTTAGCTCGCTGAGCCACAGGCGCCAAGCCTATGTTAAAATGTTTTAAAAGTGACTTTTTTTTTTTTTTTTGGAGACAGAGTCTCAGGCTGTCACCCTGAGTAGAGTGCCATAGCGTCATAGCTCACAGCAACCTCAAACTCTTGGGCTTAAGCGATTCTCTTGCCTCAGCCTCCCAAGTAGCTGGGACTACAGGTGCTCACCACAATGCCTATTTTGTTGTTGTTGTTGCAGTTGTCATTGTTATTTAGCTAGCCCGGGCTGTGTTCGAACCCGCTAGCCTTGGTGTATGTGGCTGGTGCCCTACCCACTCAGCTGTGGGCGTGCCTTAAAAATGATTTTTAATTGTGATAAAATAACCTAGAACATAAGTTAACATCTTAAGACTTTTTAATATGCTAAACTGCATTCTGTCTACCTACCTTGTAAACTGTCGACTCTCTTCATGAACTTCCATTTCTGTGCTTTTAAATTCATTTAGTTCTTTCCTTATTGCTGCCTAAATAGGAAAAAAAAGTTAAATAAAATTATTATTTGGGTCACATATTTCCCCAGTATAGATAGTAGCGACCAAGCAGGCATTCCTTTAATAAGTATCTTGGAGAGAGAAAGGATTCCTAACCTATACCAGGTAAAAGTGTAATACACATGCCATTCTATAGCACCCTAAAACCAGAACAGACTTCCTTCAAGTGTCTTGGATGAGAAGGGCGCCTTTCCAGAATCCATCCCTCGGCTGACTTTGTGAGTCACACAGAACATCCCCTGCCCCTGATGACCCAAAGAAAAGAGCAGGTCATGAGATGTTTCTGAGAAACAATATCATTCTATGAAAGGTTTGCATTTAATAACGCCCACCGCGACATGGCTTGAATTGGCTACTTAGAAGGCAGCAGTTATGCATCCTTTAATATTGCCAGTTTACACAAATATAACTTGAAATTTCAAGATACCACTGAAAGCTACTCAAAGAAAATATCAAGTAGAATACATTACTACTTAAAGAACTCGCAATCCATGCCACACAATCTTTGGTGTTCAAAAAGACGCTTACACCATTCAGATGGAAAAGCTGAGATGCTCATCAAAATGAGCTATCTGTTAACAAAGAGTGGCAGAATCTTGGACGGTTTCTAGTTTCAATTCTTTTGCTTATTTTTATTTCCTAATTTTTCTATGAAGAATGTTTTACTTACATTAAAAAAAAAGTGCTAACAAACACGCCCCACTAACTTCTAGGCAAAATGGATTCACCAGCCAAAACACAGAATACTAAAAGCCACAGAGAGTGACTTCACCAGGAGACAGGAAAACCTGCTTTGTGGTTGAAAAGCAGTAAATTTTAGAAAAGGGGAAAGACAGGAGCAATCCCTGAGGCTTGTGTCTGTCTCTCCTATCACTAGCCATCTCTGTTTTTCCCCAGTGGTCCTTTCAAAGCTGTGTTTGAGTCCTGTTGTCACAGACCGTCTCTTCTCCCCAGATCTATTTCCCAGCCCCTGCAGGGTCTGTGGGGAGCCTGTGACTGAGCACTGTGGCAGTAATTCCTGCTACAGACTTTTGGAAGAGGCGATGAAGCAGGCAGTGACATGTCTGTGGGCCTGAGTGCCGGTGACAGAGCCGTCCAGCCTGACTCACCAGTCAGATCAATTGTAAAGACATTTTGTTTTGCTCACCATAAAAATGGATACCTAGAGGTGGAAGGTGAAATAGTAGAGATGCTGTCTGCTGCTCACCAGCTAACACCTCTTCTTTGAAAGGAGGCATCTTAATTTGAATAGTGGCAGAGATCCTCTCTCTATGCCCATGTTAAATTTCTCCTCCAAATGGGAGGTTTCTGCCAAGGGTGAAAAGCAGGACGCTTGCAGAAGATATGGATTCTTAGCAGTGTGACTCAGTAAGTCAGTTTGCTCCTAAAGTTCAGTTTTCCCATCTGGAAAATGGGGAGGGAATTCTTGGCACTCGCATGAGACTTAATCAAGAATACCTTCGAAAGGGCTTTGTCTGCTGTAAAATTATTAATAGAATGTCATTTTTATAAGGCTTTCCAAAACCAAATTCTTTTAGTATGTGACTGTGACTACCAACTGTTTCATCTTTATTTATGAAAAGTCTACTAGAATGAAAGAAATTAATGTTCCTGAAAGAGATTCAAACATAAATAAGAGAAAGTCCTTCCTCACAGTAGTAGGTTGGCTGCTGAGCTAAGACTCTCAAAAAAAAAAAAAAAAAAGTCAATGACAGCATTCTTCGAGAAACGATTGAGTTATGAAATTTACAGAACAATCCAATTATAAATTGTGTGCTGTACAACCTTTACAGTAATAAAATTCATAATTCGTTGCTGACCGTATACATATGCACACATTTCCCCCCAGAGGGTCAGCACACTGTGGGCACATCTGTGTCCATCTGCGATGTGACCTTGCCACCCCTTCATTAAGGGGTGGAGTCTCTCTCTCCAGCCTTGACTCCGTGTGAGCTCTGTAACTGCCTTGAACAGGTAATACTGTGCCAGTCCAAAGTGTAACCTTAACTGGTAGGGCACCTTTAGCTTTCTTTTTTAAATTAATGCTTTTTAGAGATGAGGTCTTATGACACTACCCAGGCTAAAGTGCAGGGACTGTTCACAGGTGTGATCGTGGCTCACTGCAGCCTCTTGGGCTCAGGCGGTCTTCCCACTTCAACCTCCCAAGTAGCTATAAGCTATGCCTAGGACTATGTGCACCATTACACATTTTTATTAAATTTTTTTAGAGACACAGGGTCTTACCATGTTGCCTTGGCTAATTATTGCTTCTTGATAGCCAGCTGCCAAGTAAAAAAAATGTGCCTGCTCTCAGGAAACCATCATGTGAGTAATATGTGTGGAAAGGCACTGAGGACGAGATGCCACGTGGACAGAGGGAGAGAGGCCAGGAGGACCAGGCACAGGCAGTGAGTGACGAAGCCACCTCGGAAGTGGATTCTCTAACCCCAGCACCCCCTGTTGTCACAAGGATCAGAAACCAACTGTGGAGCTCAGCCCTTCCCAAATTCCTAATTCACAGAATTATGAGCAAAACAACTACTTGCTTTAAGCCACTAAGCTTTGGGGCAGTTTGTGATAAAGCAGTTGATAACCTGGATGCTATTTCCAGGCTTTTATCTTACAAATGATAATATGAAGGCCTAGAGAGGCCACGTGAGTTGCAAGGTCTCAAATGGGCGTGGAGTAACAAAGATGGGTCTCACACACAGGGCTTCTTACGTCAAGTCCTATATTCCTTCTAGCAAAATGAGCTTCATAGCCTCATCATCCAGAGAATCGCCTCAGAGCTTTATGTTGTGCACAATGGTTTGTAATTAGAAAGGATGAGTCAGTTACATGAATGATGTGGAAATAAATGTGATGTGAAATTAAAGGGAATGTTTGCTTGAGAAAAATATATCGGAAAGATGTGACTGTTGGCAATTAAAAAAAATTTTTTTAAATACAGATTTTAAAAATTCACTTAAGAACGACTATGATTTTATTCCAAGAGCTACTTCTTGGAATAAAAAAAAGATTTCCAGAGAGGACTTAAATTAAGGGAGAAAAAGTAATTATGCCTCTTTTATGAGGGTGCAATCTGTCCACAATAATCTTAACTCTCTTCTTTGCAAAAACGACCAGAGTAACTCTTGACATCATATAAAGGGGACTGATTTCTGGAACAGGAGGAGGTGGGCTTAGATAGTGGGATTGAAGCTCAAACGGTGCTGGGTTGGACCACGAATGGGACGCCATTGAACCAAAACTAGGTATTTCTAGGGTAGAAACAATAACAGAACTCCAGGAGATAGCATTAAGACCAAATAAATTGTATTTTGGTATCAGAAGAATTACAGAGAGGAAAAGGAAGTTTAAAATTGACTAGTGGTGAGTGGTGACAGAAAGTCTGATCAGTCCTAGGCAGCTCAGGGATGATCCTGACAAGCAAGAGGTGATTGATTTGTTGAGAATATGGACCCGGCTGCCTTCTCTGTCTGTCTCTGTCTCTCTTTTGAGACAGTCTCACCCTGTGGCCTCAACCTAGCTCACAGTAACCTCAAACTCCTGGGTTTAAGTGATCCTCCTGCCTTAGCCTCTTGAGTACCAATGATGGTCTTCACAGAAATAGAAAAAATAATAAGACCCAGAGTAACATAAACCGTCTTGAGCAAAAGAAACAAAATTAGAGGAATCACATTATCTGACTTCGAATTACACTACAGAGTTGTAGTATCGAAACAGCACGGTACTGGCATAAAAAGAGAGTCGAATATAATAGAAAACTTAGAAATAAATCTACACATCCACAGTGAGCTTATCTTCCACAAACATGCCAAGGAGATACACTGGGGAAGGGACAGTCTCTTCAAGAAATGATGCAGAGGAAACTGCCTATCTATATGCAGAAGAATGAAACTAGACCTTTATCTCTCACCAGATATAAAATTCAAATCAAAGTGGATTTGATTAACACACATCAAAACATCACATCACTTTATGAATATATACAACTATTATGTACCCACAGTAATTAAAAAATTTTAAAAATACAATAACACTGTCTTAACAGCTTGGAAAGAATAAAAAAATACTTTGACAGAAAAGAATATAAATGAAGACGACGCTCAAAGAAGTAATGTTAAGTGAGCGCTGAAACTGACTTTGACATGAATGGCACTTCAGGTGTTTAACTCTGAGCAGTTATTTTCATAGCCTGGTGAGTTATGGAAGACAGACAAAACCTGCCCAAGTCTAGGAAATAATCCTCCCTCCATAAAGTGGGAGTAAATGGCATGCTGTCAGTGTGAAGGGTGAACTAGATATGTGACACCCAGGAAACAGCAAAGAAAATTGCATGTTGGTGCTTAAAAACTAAGGAGCAGGAACGGTACAATGTACCCTTAGAATTTGAATCCATGAGTCAGACACGAGGTTTACTGCCTGAACTCATAGCACTTTTTTTTTTTTTTTTGCAGTTTTTGGCTGGGGCTGAGTTTGAACCCGCCACCTCTGGCATATGGGGTTGGCGCCCTACTCACTGAGCCACAGGCGCCGCCCTGAATTCATAGCACTTTGGTAGTCTAAACTCATTTTGATAATCTAGTTTAAAAATAATATAGTTAAAACAAGCTTTACAGCAAAAAGCATTTCTTGAGTTAGACTCTAAACTTATATCTAACAACACACTTCACAATATATGAGGCACAACTGACAGAATTATAAGGAGAATCCACTACGTTTGGAAGATTCAGTAACTCTCATTTGTTTCCTGATAGATCAAGCAGAGAAAAAAAATACTCGAGGTTACAGAAATCGGAACAAAACTAACAAGCTTGATCTTATAGACATATTTAGAACACTCTCCCCCCCAAACTGTGGAACACATACTGTTTGCAAAAATATAGGACATGTTTATAACTACTGACTGCATAATTTAAAAATCCCAGTGCTTAACGTCACACCCCAGACTCATTAGATAAGGATCTCTAGAGGTAGGACCCAGGCCTTCACACATCTTTTTCTGAGACAGAGTCTTGCCCCAGCTAGAGTGCAGTGGCTTTTCACAGGTGTGGTCGGACAGCACTGCAGGCTCAGACTCCTGCTCTGCCTCACCAGTAGCTGGGCACCTGCACTGCACCTGGCTGTGCAGCCACGCCTTTCAAGTTCCCCAGGTGATTGCAATGTGTACTCAAGGCTGCAAACCATGGAATTACAGAGTCCCGTTATAAGCTTCAGTGCTTTTATTATTAAAATAAGAAAGGATGAAAATGAATGATCCACAGAGCCTATCTTCATTTAGAAAAGAATAGCTAAATAAGGCAAAAAAATTAGGAGGAAGAGGATAAAAAAGCCCATAATGACACAGGAAACAAACATAGTAGTGATGGAGAACAAAGTTAACTTTGTCAGTGTGTGTTATACTGTCAAAAAACCCCCAACTATGGGTAAATAACTTGTGTGAAAAGCAGAACCATAGTGTTCTAGAAGATACCATAGGAGGATCTATTTATGATTTTGTATTGGAACAATTAAAGAAAAAACAAAATCATAAACCATAAAATGGTTAATAAGTTTGGGTGTATTAAATTTAAGAATCCCTTTTCCTCAAAAGACACCACAGAGAGTGAAATATCCTAAATTGTAAGCAGCCTGTGGCTCAGTGAGCAGGGTGCTGGCCCCAAATAACAAGGTTGGCGGGTTCAAACCCAGCCCTGGCCAAACTACAACAAAAAAATAGCCTGGCATTGTGGTGGGTGCTGGTAGTCCCAGCTACTAGGGAGGCTGAGGTAAGAGAATCACCTAAGCCCAGGAGTTGGAGGTTGCTGTGAGCTGTGACGCCACAGCACTCTACCAAAGGCAACAAGGTGAAATTCTTAAAAAAAAAAAAAAAAAAAAAGAAATATCCCCTAAATTGGAAGATTTATATATATATATAAAACAATTTAGGAAGATGTTATATACATATACATGTATATGTATGAATGTACGTATTTGTAATATTTTTAACTGGAACATACGAACAACTCCTATGAGTCAATCAGAAACTGACAACCTCAAAGAAAATGGGCAGAAGACAGGCACTTCAGAGAAGTGGAAGCCAAAAGCCCTCCAGGCATATGAAAATATGTTCATTGACAGCTAGGAGAGGTGAACTAGAAGCACAAGGAGAGGGCATTCCACAGCCTCAGCCCTGGGGTGCAGTCCCCGACAGTCCTCCCCCATCTCATCTTCATGGCTCTCCTCCTGGCCTTTTCCACCAAGAGGTGACTGCTCCACTGATCACCCTGTTCTACCTCTTACTGACTTCTCATGTATATTCAAACTTTCCCTTTCTTTTGGCTCCTTACAGCACAAAAAATTGCTCGAGGATTCCCCATAATTAAGAAAAAACACTCCCCTGATATCCTATCTTACTTTCCAAATTCTCCCACCCAAGCTTACGGCCTCCAAATCACAGCCACACCTCGTGTGACCACCTCATCTTACTGCTTTGCAAGAGCCCAGGTTCATGGGCTTGTGTTGATCCTCACTGTGTCCACCATCCTCCTCACTGTGTCCATCACCATCCTTGTGATGGGCTCCTGCCCATCAGTGGGAGAATAACTTGAAGCCAGGAGTTCAAGAACAGTCTAGGCAATATAGCAAGACCCTATCTCTCCAAAAAAAACCCCAGCTGGGTATGATGACATGGGCTTATAGTCCTAGATGCTTGGGAGGCTGAGATAGCAGGATAGTTTGAGCGCCATGAGTTTGAGGTTACAGTTAGCTGTAATCATGCCATTATATTCTAGCCTGGGCAACAGAGTGAGACACTCTCTTTCAAAAAAAGAAAAGCATTATATTTATTAAATATTGAACTAAAATATTTAGTTCTAGTATCAAAATTCTCTATGGCATGAGTTTATTCAATACCATATTTTTACCAAAGATAAAAATTAAAACTCATTTTTAAAGATATTAGGAAAATCCTAGAGTGAAAAATTTAAAAACAAATGGTTGCCATAAATCTTTGGTTGTGGAACCATGGACACTTGTAAGACAGGAATTTTTCTACATAGACAGAACCTCCTTTTTTCTGAACTAGGGGTGCAATGATATAGACTAGGGGTTGGCGAATCATGACCCGTAAACCAAATCTGGCCCACCATCTGTTTTTGTAAATGAAGTGTTATTGGAACACATATATGTCCAATCAAGTACATGTTGTCTAGAATTGCTTTTATGCTACAGTGGCAGAGTTGAGGAATTATAATAAAGATTTTATGGCCCACAAAGCCTAATGTATTTACTCTCTGGCTATTTATCAAAAATATGTGCTAGCCTTCATGTAAATCAAACTTTCTCAACTGGGTTTGTTTGTTTTGTTTTTTGAGACACAGTCTTACTTTGTTGCCCTTGGGTAGAGTGTCGTGGTATCATAGCTCATAGCAACCTCAAACTCTTGTGCTCAAGTGATCCTCTTGCTTCAGCCTCCCTAGTAGCTGGGAGTACTAGAAATTTTTCCACTGTTAACATAAAATAAGCTGTGTAAGTTATAATTTCTAAGAGTAAGGATGAATCCTGGCTATGGGAAAGCCCTCCCAGTCCAGATTTGAATGCAGGCAGGTCCCAAGATAACTAATAATTAGTTTTCCCTAAAACCTTACTTAAAGAACTACTTTGATATTACTATTAGTAAATACATCACTTAAGTGGTTTAAATAATCAGTGGCAGAAAAGGGTTGGAAAATTGAAAGAGCTAATCCCCTCGGATGACCAAGTTGGGGGTAGGTGGGTTTTGGAGCTTTCAGAAAAGAAACACAATCTACATGAAAAGGCCCCTCAGTGTCTTGCCTTGTCTGCAGGTGTTAACCTGGCCCAGGGCTTGTCCGCCCGGCGGTCATAGTCGGGAGAATCAGTGACTTCTACATACTCATTAAACCGCAGAATCCTTCGAGCTTGTAGCTCTGCCACTGTGGGTCTCAGGCTGAGCTGCAGGAGAATAGGAGAAAAAGACAGAGTTCAGGAAACCGTTACGGCCACATGGTGGCAAGTTTTCTATAGAGAACACCTCAAAGTTATGGTTAAATAAGGTCACTTTCAGGTATCACAAAAAAAAAAAAAAATAAAAAGCAGCAGCGTCTTGGGAATTTCTAATGAGAACTAGAAAGCAGTGTGCCCTGATTTTTGAGACTCTAAATATTCATCACTGTTAGATAGGTCAGTCTTTGGCAACCACTTGAACTGTGCTACCTTCTCCAACTTGCCTGGCAGTGGGATAAAGGCCTGTCGTCCCTGACACAATGAACAAGTAGTGACACCGGCGCAGGAGTAACCCAGAGAGGGGGTGGCTGATTTGGTGACTGAGTTATCAAGATGAAAGCTGTGACATTTTTAGAAATGAGAATACAAATCTCTGTTCCTACTATATACTAAACCTATATTCAGAAATGCACAAAATGATGACACAGAAATTGTCAGGGAAGGGTGTGCTTACAGTACAGTTGTCCCTGAGAGAATAAGGCTTTTAGTGGCCTGGATAGCCACCGTGCAGGAACCAGGAGGGGAGAATCACTGGAGAACTGCACTTCTATGCGGCCATCACGCTCAAAATCAGCTGCAGCCTCTAAGACACTTCTACTATCTGGGTTCTTCCTTGTGCTCCTTGTCAAATGCAAATTTATAATTATATTTAATTTAGCCAACCCGTGGAGTATTTGCTTTCCTCTCTTGGTCCTTTGTCAAGCTAGGGATAAGACTGAAACAATTACACAGAGGAAAGAACTAGTTCCCGGGTCTACAGGCGTCATCTACTCCCTGTTATTTAGGGTCCCCCCCTTTTCTGGCCTTTCTCAGTTGAGAGGTATCATAGTATTTCCAGGCAGGAGGACCCAGACCGCTGTCTCCCCTCCAGGGTCCATTTTCAGTATCTTTCTCTCCCTTACGTCCTTTGTATGTAGCCTGACTAGCTCTCATCTAAGTGCTCCTCTGTGGAGGGTTCCTCATCTGCAGGTCTCCAGGTGTCCAGGGTGGTCCACCAGGCACACACTCTGCAGTCAAAAACGGCCCCTTTCCTGGGCCTAAGTTTCCTCCTGAGTACAACCAGAGGTTGAACGAAGTCAAAGCCCTAATATTCAAACCCTTCATGGACTCCCAGAAGGCCTGGGCCCACACCACCAGCCCACTTCAGCTGGAGTACGCCAGCGGTGGCTCCTTGCACCTTCAGAGCCCTGGCAGCCAGTGGGCAAGGGAGGAAATAATCTAGGTGGTTCTGCTACCTGCTTAGTCGCTGTCCAATCTGTAACACTAGCTTCTTGCTGCCTCCTCAGGGCAGGTAGGAGAAAGGAGGCAGAGAAATCCTTGCCTCTGAGAACAGGCCAGAAGGAAAGTAACCAATGACTACAGAGGTCAGAAGTTCTCCATCCGCGCTCACCCTCAACACCGTGTCAGTCCCGGGGCTGCCATCAGTGCTTCTGGCTGACATGTACCCATGCAGGAGCTCTGTGTCAGGGAGGCCAGTGGCTACACAGGGCGAGGGCAGCACTCTCGCCTCGGGGAGGGACCCAGCTGGATTGACAAGGCTTTACGTGTCACAGGAGCGAGCCCAGATCAATGGGGAAGGGCGATTCTTGTCTGCAGCTAGTGACGTGAGGGCCATTTAATGCCATAAGACTCATTTCAAGAAACCAAGTTGATTCGGCTTGATCATTATTTGATGTTTAAAAACTCGGACAAAAAAAGAAATGAATTAAGGATCTTTTTCCTTGAAAACTAAAACTGATAACTTCCAAAATGCAGCCCCTGTAACTTTTCCATGGGAAACGGACTGTTTCTTCCACCTGCCTTGGTGTGCTTTCACTACAGAAGGACCCCTCCCCAGCCAGGTCACAGACTTCACTGAGCTGTCACAGCTTGTCATTGCCCATTTCCAGATGTATATCCAGAGTTTACAATGAAATGTAAACTCTGATGGTGCTCAATTTTTCCAAAAGCTATTATTATTTTAACACAGAAAAAAGTGAGGACTCTGGCATCAGATTTATGTTTTCATAAATAAATGAGACCAGTTTGTTCAAGTTTTAGAGGGAAGCCATTTGTCAACTTGGGTAGTACTGAGGCAGGCAGGCTGGATGATCAAGTTCACATAATAAATTACTCACCCAACTCTGGTATGGAATAGTGGCAAATTTGCAGTATGTAACAAAATATTTATTTGTTTAACATTTCCAAGACTAAATGGAATTTCTTTCTTTTTTTTTTTTTATTTTTTGGTCCATCCTAGTTTGTCCTAAAACAATTCTTAAAATAATTTTTTAATGGAAATACATACATTGAAACATTACTAATAGTTATCTCTGAATGAAAAAATTTTGTATGATTTTCTTCTTTTTTTGTGTTTTCAAAAAATTTCACATATAATATGTATTTTCATAATCAGTAAAGGCCATTCAAAAACCTTGTTAACTTTTTAAAATTAACTGAACATATAATTATACATATAACTCATATGGTGTGCATATATTGATTTTAATGTCTGATTATAGACAAATAGAAATAATTATTCCTAAACATTGATTTACACATAGAAAGACAATCTGTATTTTTTAAAAAACAAAATATATCTCAAAATACACGTGTTCACTAACAGTCATGATTTAATCACCTTTCTGCTGAGTCTGCGTTTAAGTTCCATTTTTGCTTCTTGTTCCTCCTCTTCATTCTTTTCTGTTTATTAAGGGAGGAAAGGTGTGATGACTTAGTTATTAGGAATGATTTTATGATCAGAAATGTATACCAGCCCACAGTTATTTGACTCTATCAGATGTTGATCAAACATTTCACCAGCATCTTTAAAAAGCTATCATGAGATAATGCAGAAAGACTGATCAGCAATTTATTTTTTCCCTTGAAGGACTGCTTTACTTACTTCACTGATTTGAAACTTTTTGCTTACTGACTTCTTGTTTGATTCTGAAAAAAAAGAAACCATTACAGTGTCTGCACTCTGGTGAAAGCCTTCTACTGCTGATCATGTCGTGGGCTTACAAGCACAATTTACCAAAATTTAGATAAAAACTTACTTCTGGATCTGGTCTTCATGTGAAAATCTGAGACATATTAAAAGAGCAAATTAGAACCAGCCAATGCATGTCTGAGCTTCTGATTTTTCACTCAAATCCAACCAAAATATTTGATTTCTTTTCCTTGGTTTCCATAGAAGCAGAATGTAAGCATTTCTTTGGATTTTGCTTTCAAACCGGAATGTTCCAAATGGGGTTATGGTGTACTGTGGGTGGAAATTATTTATTTTCTTGTGACTTTGACTTTCCAAAGTCTTCTCTTCCTCTAGGGCTTCACTGAGTAGTAAAATGTCTTTTGCTGTTCGACAGATGGAATTTAAAGAAAAATGTCCAGAATTTTCAAAGAAATAAACACCCCTTTGGTTTTTACTGGATGTTGCTTATTTGAGGAACTTTTCTCTATTGCCTCCTGGAGCTCATCACGTATTTGATAAATTAGCATAGATTTTACATCTTGGATACCAATACGTATAAAAGATTATCTTTTAGAAAATGCTATTATAAACACTATTGGAAATAAAATCACACTTAAGGCACAACCAAAAGGCTGAAAAAAAAAACAAACCCTTTGTTTCTATAAAAAGATAATTATATTTAGTTAAATATATTTGTTTCTATAAAAAGATAATTATATTTAGTTAAATTCAGATAGGTTTTTTTTTTTTTTACCACTAAGATTATTTTTATTATGAGCAAAATGTGCCACAACCATACATCCATGCATGTTAGCTGAATGAACTAAATTCTCGATCATTTTTCCCTCTCTGGACAGGGAAAAGTTTTTATATTCTCCTGAAATGCTAATTTTAAGTCAAAAGAAAGAGAATGACTAGTCTAGTTATCTAGGTAAAGCTAATATAAATTGAAATCACCCACAAGACAAGAAACAACCAGTTACTATCCTTTGATTAAGGGCCTCAGAGTGTCAAACAAATTTCATTATAATTCAAATTTCTTCCCATGAAAGTACTGCAGGTTTCTCATTTCTTCACAAAATACATATCATTTCATATACATGCTTAGGTTCAAAGAATTACCTTATATGAGTTGAACAAAGCTTGTGGATTATTAATTATTGTAATAAACAAGCCTTACACTTGTGGTTCATGTGATTGAAACCAGATTTTTACAAGGTGAGAGCTTTGATGATAAGATTAATCAAAAGAAAAATAGGATCCTTAAAGCATATTAGTCAATCCTTCCTATACAGTGATTATGCTACATTCTTTAAAGGTACTTTTCAAAGATAAAAGCTTTGGATATCTAATACATCCCAAAGCTAACAACGGCTGTAGGTTTCATTAAGTATGCAAAATGTCAGTTCCTTGAAGGGACAATGAGATAATTTTGCATCAGTAAGTGTAGGGTACAACTAGGTAATAGCCAGTGATGTGTAAAAAGAGAAGGGCCAACTGCAGGTAGCAGAGTTAAATAAATAGGATTTTACTACCTGGGAATTCTTTTTTGTTATCAGAAACTGACTTCCTTACATTACTCATGTTCAAATTATGCTTTTAAAGAAGTTGGAAGAGGAGGGTGAGAATTGGAGGGAAGCCAACCTGACTGCTTTCCTCTGAATCTTATCAAATAGTTATTATAAAATCTCTTACAAAGAATGGAGGTTAATCCTGAATCTTAGTACTTGAAAATTTCTCCAAGTTGTGTGCATGTTTTCTTCTTCTATGAAAAGGTTCAAATAGACTTCTTCCCACAAAGATTATTTTTATTTTGAAGAAAGCATCAGTATTCCGGACAGGCTAAATTCTCTAACAATTTCTTCATTTTTAGAATACGATTTACTAGAAGCCAAATGATAAAGGCAGATGTACACCTTTCTGGTCAGTTTAGACAGACTGGAGGATGTTCATGAAGGGAGTGGTGCGGTTCACTGACAAATCTTGCTCTCTCATCAGAGCAGAGAGGGGTGGACATTTCAGATGAGCCACAGGAAGCATTTCCCATAGACATACGAATAATACATGTGGTTACACAGCACTGGGCACTACAGGAAACCTGGCTGGCTGGCAACTATGGCCCAGAGCATTCTGTGGATGAGCTTAAAAGGAGAAGAAGGAGAAGTACAGAAATACCAGCAACAAGAGTATCAGATGGGTAATCTTGGGTCATTAATTTAGACAAAATGGGTTCAAAAAAGTAAATGCAAAATTTATGTGGATTTGTTTGTCTTGATGCTGCTAAGTACATGTACAAACTTACTGTGAAATGAATAAAAAAAAAAAACGTTGCATCAATGGATGCAAGATGTTAACAGTAGAATGTACAGATGCGTGGGTGTTTACTATGAAACTCCTCCAGCTTTTCTGTACACGTACGACATTTCATAGTGAATTGCAGAGGAAATGCATGCAGAATTCAAGGGCCTAATATATTTTTTTCTTTATAGAAGATATAGCTGGAATTATAGTCACTGATAAATATCCTAAGAAGATCTGCATCTTTTTTTAATCCCTCCCCTGTATGTGTAAAAGGCATTCCATGTGCGCGGATAGCAAAAGTTGGCCTCCTAAGCACCAGAGGTTGCGTTCTATTTTATCAGTTTTAAGCAATTGGTTCTAAAATGTAAAATGAAAGATAACTTAATAGATGTGTCTCTTTTCAAAACACTAGTGACAACAGGGCGTTGTGGCAGGCCCCTGTAGTCCCAGCTGCTTGGGAGGCTGAGGCAGGAAGAAGGATCACCTGTAAATAACTACTGCACTCCAGCCTGGGCAACACAGCGAGTTCCTGTTTCTTTAAAGAAAAAAAAAACCATCACCAACAAAAACCCAAATCTTTTTGTGTGTCACCAAAATAGGAAAGAAATCAAGGAAAGAGTGATATGGGTGATGATACTAAGAAATTAAATTTGTCCTGTGGTCTCTAATGAAAGCTATCAGCATTTACGACTGTCTGGCTTCTGTTTATTGAATTAGTGATGGGCTCTGATTTGAGAATTGTTAGATGTTTTATGCTATGAATTAGTTTCCTAGTCTGTCGAGAAAAGATGACCTAGTTAAAGGAAGTGTCCTTAAAAACCACACATAGACTCTTCTTCAAATAGACAACCATCTTGCTTTCTAACGAAAGCTGCAGATGAAACACACAAACAAGCAAGAGAAATCTACGTGGGAGAACCCGGAGGCAAACACGAGCAGTGTCTGTAACTAAGCCACTCAGTTCCCTGTGACTGTTCAGGGAAAGATTGGGGTGACCTCTACCGGTTTCCTTCTGCTCCCTTGGCCATAGAATACTGTGTCAGGAGATCATAAGCCAGTTATCAGCCACTCCAGACTGGAAATGTGCATTTTTGTTTCCAGAATAAACATGCTTAGATGAACTTAAAGGGAAGGGAAAAAAGGGCTGGAATCAAATCCGAACAGCCAGGAAAACAGGGGGCATAAAAGCCAACACAGCACTTAAGATCAATGTGTGATAAATTTCTGGATCCATGAAACAGTTCCTCAAATAACCAAACTCCAGTGTGGTTTGGCACCATCTGTCCCACGGCAGCAAGAAAACATTACCCAGAATTTGCTCTTCCTTTTTTTCTAGGTATTGCATCAGGCATTCAATAAGACATAATCTCTGTGTTTTAGGAGTTTATGGTCTGCATTTGAGCTTACTTAAAACTTAATTCAACAAATATTTTCCAGGAACCTGTTATCAAAAGCAATGACCTTTTCTGGTTTTGTTGTCAAAATTAAATGCTGCTTCCACCCTTTCTCAGAAAAGCTGAGACATACATTTTTCCTTCGTTTCTAGCCCTGATCTTTTCCTCCCCCAAACTGGCTCTTCTGTGCATTGATACTTTACTTGGTTACACTTAAATCCTTACTCTGTTCCAGGTATGCTTGCAAACAACCTTCCCAGGAAAAAGATCCCACCGCAGGGTGGATGACAGTTTCTTACAGTGTTAAATTTTCATGGTTTACAGTAACTGTAGTATATGATATGCTAGGAAACTCTTTCTCTCCTTTAAGGAATGAAAATAACTGATATTGGAGAGCAGGAGCCCTCTCGCAGGACAAGATAACTCTAAAAGCCTGCTTGAAAAGGAATTTCCCCAATGCCAGTGGCTCATTACAATTGTAGTACTATCCTATTCTTTGATATTTCAAACAAGAAAAAGCTCCCTTGAAACAAGGCTAATAAAATGAAACAATACAAGTAGGCTCAATTTAAAAATAACCGGTTTCTTAACTCACCCCAGTTAGTAACCACAAGGACACACAATAGCATGACAAACCGTGTTTCTATTAGTTTTACAGCTTCAAAATACTAATTCCAATAAATACTACAGAAGTGGGGAGCAGAAAACAAAATCAAGAACAGAGGGAAAAACTGAATGGGAAAATAGAGTAGAAAAAGGAATGGTAAACTCTTTACGTGCTGAGGAATTATAAACAACTTAGAGGGAAGCAGAGTTATCACAGCAAAGGAAAATGAACTGGATTGAAAAATACCTTTTACCATAATTTTGTTTTAAATTGAGTCATTTGTTACACTTAGCAACAAACTGTATTTTTTTGAAATAATATAGGAATGTTTGATTTATTTCCTTGCAGACTCTTGGGCTTTTCTTTGGCATACATTTGCAAATAGACTAGAGCATTTTCTTCTATTTAGCATTTGGGGGAAAGAACACTTGGAATATACTTCATCTTTTTCAAAAACAGTTGTCATGACCACAGCTCCGGTCTGGGAACTGTCAGGCTCCAAGTCATAAAATGAAATACAAGATGCAAGAAATTATTATGTATAAACAATTACATATAAATGTGATCTAAATGGGCCATTTCAGTGAGATGTGAGTAAACCAGTGTATTAGGGTTTCTCACTGATAAATGAATCGTCTGCAGTGGCAGCTTGTTAACGGTAACTCAAGGAATCATTGTACGACAGAGAATACTCACGTTTTAGGATATTTCTTTGCTCTAGTTCTTCAGTTGTGGGCCTCTGGCTAAGCCTCCTATCACAAAAGGGATATATACTACAGGTTACAAACCAGGCCCCCTTAGTGACACAGAGACGCAAAATAAAACAACAAAGCAAGCTCTATTTTTCATATTTTGAGAAATAAAAATTGATTTTTAAACCTACAAAGCAAGTGTGCTTTCCACTGGTTTGGAGACCACAGATTATGGCTGAGACTGCAAACTGCCCTGTTGTTAAGTCTCCCTTCTTCCTTTTAGAAACAGATCTGCCTGGGTTTTAGCTAGAAACCGGGAGTGGTTATGTGAGTTTCTACAACGGGATGTGACCAGAATAATATTTGTAACTTCCACTTTTTACCCTGAAAATGTTTGGGTGTGCAGTCTCTTTTTTTCTCTTTCCTTCTTCCACAGGCCGTGGCTTACACAGGAAGGTGTGAATCAGTTTTGATCATACAGGTGAGACCATCCAAGGAGACAGAAGAGGAATAAGATAAGAGGAAGCTGGGTGCTTGGCTGACCCCAAGAAACCATGCTCCTGCCCATGCTGGGTGGCCCACCTGCCTCTGGACTGTTGTTTAAGAAATAAATAAGCATACCTATTTGAACCACTGTACTTTTTGGTCTACATTACAGTAACATAGCCAACAGCTTGATTAATATACAAATAGTTAGAGTCTAAAATTGGCTGCTGCTCAAGATCTCATACAGCAGTAGGACAGGCCTGTTTGGGGGTTACTCTGGAGGCTGAGGCAGCAGGATGACCTGAGGCCAGAGTTTGAGACCAGCCTGGGCAATATATAGCAAGACCCTGTCTGTACAAAAATAAAAAAGGCAGCTAGATGAGGAGGGGTTTGCCTCTAGACCCCCTAGACTTAAGAGGCTGAGCAAGGAGGAGGGCTGCAGGGAGCTGTGGATATAGCATTGCATTCCAGCCTGGGCAAAACCGAGATAGGACAAGACCCTGACTCTAAAATAAATAAATACATAAAAGGATGCACTTAAAAGAAAGAGGTCATGTCAAACTCTGTAGATGACCTATCTACACGGCCCAGCAACTGGTTTAGGGACCTCAAATCAATTTATCATATATAAAGTTACAGGCCCTTCCTATCTGCTTTCAAGAAAATCCAGGCACCCTTGTGATTAGGAGCTATCTATCTGTACATGAGAACTGAATGTCTTAATAACCCTTTATCACTTAGTTCTTAGTCCTGTTTACAATATCGAGTTATTAGGAAGGACTTCCTCTGGATGTAGGCTGAATTCGTGCAAGTTGAAGGAATATATATGAAAGCTAATCTTAACATAAGATAACTACTAACTCTAAATATTTATAGCTGTGACAGAAATGGTATGCAGAACTGAAATTAATGACATTTTAAATACCTCATTAAAAATTTTGTTCAAATTTAATCTTCATCAGAACTACCCTGAGATTGCTTCAGTAATTGAGTCTGCAAAAGAACCCAGTGAACACTGATACCAGCCAGACACTGTGTCACCTAAAGACCCAAGGATTTAGATTACACATTTGTGCTCCCAATATGCTGAACTCTATGTCACGTCCCCAAAATGCATCCTTCTTTTGTTTAGAAAGATTCTTCCCTATGGAATGCCGTCCTCTCCTTCTCCAACTACGGAAATCTTACAAATGATTAAAATAGGACTTTGAAGGTAGATATTTGACCTCTCCTGGAAGGGTGAATTAAAGGCCCCTGATTCTTTGCTCATATACAGTGGTCTATATGCTGACTAGACATCTATTAAGGCATTTATCACAATGGTAATTATTAAACAAATAATTATAGCTATCATTTACTCATACCTGTAAAGTCCCAGGGACTGTGCTATGTGCTTAACTTACATTGTCTCGAAATCTCAAACCAATTCAGCAATGTGGCAGCCAGTTCCCATTTTACTGTGATGAGGAAATGAGAGATTAACTAACTTGCCTAAAGACAAAACACTAGTGAACGCATGTGCTGGGGTGCACGCCTTGGTCCTTTGATGTAGTCGCTCGTTCTTTATGCATGACTATTTCACCCAATATATAATTTTGTCTTTTTCTTTTTTTTTTTTTTAAATAGAGTATCACTATGTTGCCCCAGTAGAGTGCTGTGGTGTCACAGCTCCTAGCAACCTCCAACTCTTGGGCTTAAGCGATTCTCTTGCCTCAGCCTTCTGAGTAGCTGAGACTACAGACACCTGCCATAACTCCTGGGTATTTTTTATTGTTGTTGCAGTTGTCATTGTTGTTTAGCTGGCCCAGGTGGTTTTGAACTCGCCGGCCTTGGTGTATGTGGCCGGCACCCTATCCACTGAGCTATGGGCACTACCCAATTCTGTCTTTTTCATTAGACAGGAAGTTCCCTAAGCATGGAACTATGGGTAATTTATCTTTCAATGACAGTGATTAGATGTGCTGTGCTTGTAGAAAAGTAATTCTGTAAAATTTGTACATTAATAACAATAAAAACCCTGCTCCCCCCAAAGTTTTGACAGATACAGTCTTTGGGTTGGGGTGGAATCCTGATCTGTAAGAAAGACAGAAGATGTTTCAGTTGGATGGTTTGACCTGGAATAGAGAAGTCTCCTGCCATCCCAGCCCACTCCCTGGCTCTTCCTGCAGAGCCCTGTGTATCATCTCCAAGGAACCCTTGATGAAGCATTTAGAAAACGGAGGCCATATGGAATTCGGTCATTGCTAAAAATAGCCTGTTAATAAGCATTTTTGTAAAATGTAGCATTTTTCTCTCCTTTGGATGATTTCCTTCTTATAGGGATGATATAACGTCCCCCAAATGGAATTACCAAACACATTAGATTGCTTTATAATTCTTTTGTCATATGGTTAATCTGTTCTTTTGAAATACTGCACAAGAGCAATATATATGAGTCCTATTTCCCATAAACACACCAATATTGGTTTTAATTTTTAAATGTGCCTTACTAGTTTCATAGATGTATAGATAATGTAAGTTAATAATAAGAAACGTAATTTGATCGAGTGCTTGCTATGAGCCAGGCACTGAAGTGCCTTAGGTGCATCATCTCCTTTAGTCCTCCCGTCTCTTGGATTAGTTGGTTCCGTTTCACAACTGCAGCCAACCAGGGGCTCTCTCCTACTTTGTTCTGTAGACCGTATTTCTGCCAGGTCTGGACAAGCCTACGCTCTGACATTCAACAGCCCCTTCTCACAATGGCTGTCACAGTGATTCTCATTAAATGTACCAGGGCTGCAAAACATCTTACCAACCTGCAGCGACAGATCTCTCTTCTTATCTCTTATCAGATGATTTCCCTTTAGCGCACGTGGAAAACGGGGACACTTATTTCTATTTGGTTTCATTTTATAAAATTAATCCCTTATTTATGCCCTGATTCTGTAAAGTACATCTATTATGCATCGAACTTCATTCCACGCACACATCTGATAAACCTGTCTGTAGAATTTTTCCTCATTGATAAAAATGTTTACTTGTCTCTTCCTTTACTCATAGATTCCTTCATTTGTTCCATTACGATTTTCTAGAAATAGATTTCTTAGGTCTCAAGTTAAAAACAAATAGGTTAGTATTTAAAATGTGGTTGTTGCTACTACTATAAATATAAGGTCCCTTTGTTCATGTTATTTTTTGGTGGGTTATGTGTCAATGTTATGTAAATATGATGTTGACTTTTATAGACAATCTTACATCATAGAAACCTGCTGAAATTATTATCCATAGCAAATTTTGGTTAAATTTTCAGAGTTTTCTAGATATACAACTAGGTATGATAATAGTATTTCTTTCCTTCAGTTTATGATTTATGTTTTTTCTTCACCACAATTAATGTTGATCAGACTTTTAGTACCATAAGAGGGGGAAATTTTTGTTTGCCTCTGTTTTTAAAGCAAACGATTTTAGGGTTTCTCTATATAAGAAGATATTTACTATAATTAAAAAACCCTCTACCATTGATTTATTTAGAATTTTAACAAAGACACACAAAACTTTCATTACTGCCAATATGACATCGAGATGAGTATATAATTCTTCATACTTTTACCCCTTACTATAATAAACTATGATGGTATTATTTTTAAGGAATACACCGTATTTTGCATTTTTTTTAATGGAAATATTAGTCAATCATTTAAATTCTTCTGCAAAACACAAATAAGGGCAACAAAACAAACAACCCCAAAATCCCCTACATGCAAATACTCTCTCACATAGGGTAAAAGGTACAAAACAGGAGAAGGTATGAAAAAGAAAACCGAGCAGAGAGCCCAGGAACGGAACCCTAATCCTGATTCTGCTCTTAAAGAACTACATGTCCTTGAGAAATTTTCTTAGTCTTCCTAAGGCTCAGAGAGGCCCCTTGTTTTCACTTGGTAAGATGATGAGTTTAGACCTGTAGGTCTTTCCAGCTCGGTCCTGTTAACCACTTTAGTTCCTTTCACCTGTGCTGACTCTTTCCTGCAGCAGTAAACAGTCAAAGTTCAAGGCCAAAGTGAAGAGACTAGACCGAGAGACGCCCTCAGTCTCTTCCTAGGTTCTCTATCAGGCTGGGATACCCCTTCCTATGGACGCCACAACTGCTGGCTCTGAAATCTTTTTCCATGTGTCAGCCATAGGAAGATTTCTCAGGGCATTGTTATCCTTCTGGAGAAAGACACGATGGCCTCTGGAACCCCTCCACACCAACCTCTCCCATGACACTGCTTCCAAGCAAGGACCGCTGTTTCCTCCTAGCTCCAAATTCTGCTCTGGCATTCCAAACTGTTCCCTCCTCCCAAAGATGTGCCCTGATGTTATTCAGAGTGAGTAAAGTCAGCAGAATAACTCATTCTCAAATGGGCTAAACCAATCATCAAAAATAAGACCTTCGGTGTGAACGATCGCTTCTATTAAAACCGCCAGTTAAATGGACTTCCAAAGTCCTTGGTGACCAAAGCAGAAATCCTAACACAATGGACGGAGATAGGAAGAGACATCACATGAAGTTATTTGAAGTTAAAAGGGGGAAGTTTAGACACGGGGGCTGTGGTTGCCTGCAGTGTGGAGCCAGGCCACTGAAGCTAACTAACATGTCCACAGCCTCACAGCCCACAGCATGTTAGTGAGAGCATGAATGAGGCCAGGAGTTGGGCAAACTGTGGTCCAGAGGCCAAAGCCAGCCTGCCACCTTTTTGGTAAATAAAGTTTTATTGGAACACAGCCACGCTCATTTGTTTACACTTTATTTATGTCTGCTTCTACGCTGTGACAGGACAGTTGATCAACTGCCACACAGACTGTCTGGCCAGCAAAGCCCGAAATATTTACTAACTGGTTCTTTTAGGAAAAGTTTGTTGACCCCTGGAGTAGGGTCTGGAGACCTCAAAGACACAGGCTAGCTGGACCAGAAAGTAGGTTCTTCGAGTGGTTCACTATCCAAGGCCAAGTTTAAAAGCCCAGTAGGCCAGAAGTGCCTGTACACAGGGAATTCACAGTGATCGCAGTTAGACAGGAAACCCTGGGAGAAAGAAAAGCACGAATTCGTCACTACTGTCCGAAAATATCAGCAATTACCTGACTAACTTGGTTCCAATTTGTTGTCGGATTTCCTGTCTCTCTTCTTCTGAGGTCCGCTGCAAGATGTTTTTGTCCTCTAACTCTTTCTTAGACGGTCTGTTGCCAAGTTTGATAGCAAGCGTGTCCCTGCGTCGGATTTTACTTGCCAGAGCACCTGGAGTTGAAAAGGGTAGAAATACAGAGAAAGTGGCTTTTAGCCAGTGGCACTCAGGTTACACGTGGCACAGACTATCAGCAGAGCCCAGACTACATTCTTTACCTATATGCAAGGGGAGAATCTTAATTAAACTAAGGGGAAAAAAAGCTTTTGAGTCAGATGTATTCATTTTGAAAAGAACTAAAGAACTCGTTTTTAAAATGTTCTGAGATAACATTGGGACATCATGGAAAAAGTTGGAATTATCACCTCATCATTTGGAAAATGATAGCTGAAGTTTATTTTGCTCACATGGTGGCTCATGGCAATTACTGATTACACAATGCTTTTTCTTTCGAGCTTTAAAAACATAGCCCCTCTGCTAACACTGAACAGTTAACCCTTGGCCTTCTTTTTTTCCCCTCATCCCCCTGCTGCCAAGAGTCTACCTTCTTGACCAATATTTTAACCTTGAATGACCTAGGACTCCTTAAAAATCTCACCTGATGATAATTAGTACCAGATGGATGGTAATGATTTTTTTTTGCTCCATGCAAATCAGAAAGAATTTAACAAATTGTTGTTTAATCATGCATTTAATAGTAACTTGTTGTAATCTATAAATCCAATCCCATAGTGAATTCCTCCCAAGTCACGTTGCTCAAAAGTTTAAAAACAAATAATAAGAGGGGCGGCACCTGTGGCTCAAAGGAATAGGGTGCAGGGCGCCATATGCAGGAGGTGGAGGGTTCAAACCCAGCCCCGGCCCAAAACTGCAAAAAAATAAAAAAAAAAAAAGAGCATTTTCTCGTTCCCTAAGTTATACACAGATGGCAGGCTTTGTCGCTTCTGTTTCATTCCTTCCTAGAAGACATCTCACTGACTGTGGAGAAACGACTGTTTTTAATTCGAAAGAGGGAAGTGGGAGAAAATCTCAAACTTTTCCAGTGAGTAAGCCAACGAATCCTGCCCTGCAGCTCTTTCTTTGAGAATGGCCCAGGTGAAAAGACCATCTTTGGCCATACTGAGAAAACCCTGGATTCTTTGAACAAACACATCTGTCTCATAGACACAGGTCTGTTCCCCCCCACAGCAGCATCATGTTCCAGACAGGCCTGTCATCAGAAGGTAAAACTTCAGCAGCGACACATTTCTAATTTGAGAAAGGAAGATGAGGTGAAAGAACACCTCAAACGTCTGGATCCTAATGAGGCTTTTCTTCTTTACAAAATGCAGCTGCTTCTGTCTTCCACTCACCCTTCCGAGAACTTTTTTTTTTTGCTGTTTTTGGCCGGGGCTGGGTTTGAACCCGCCATCTTTGGCATATGGGGCCGGCACCCTTCTCCTTTGGCCACAGGAGCTGCCCACCTTTTTTTGTGTGTGTGTGTGAGGCAGAGTCTCACTATCTCTAATTCTTGGGCTTAAGCGATTCTCTTGCCTCAGCCTCCCCATAGCTGGGACTATAGGCACCTGCCACCACTTCTAGATTTTTTTGTTATTGTCGTCATTGTTGTTTAGCAGACCCTGGCCGGGTTCGAACCCACCAGCCCAGGTGCATGTGGCTGGTGCCCTAACCACTTAGATACAGTCACTGAGCCCCAGATAATGCTGGAAAACGGCCTACTTTCTCCACTGCCATCCTCGTCCTCGTCCTCGTCCTCATCCTCATCAGTGTACAAGATGGGCCCGTCGGAGTCAGAGTCGCTGGCCTGGTACTCCCTCTGGCCTTCCTCCTCCAGGGCGCCGAAGGATTCTGAAGACTCTCCCATCAGCCCAGGAGTCAGTAGCTGAGGCGTCAACTCGTCTTTGGTTGTGAAACTGTTAAAGGCACAAAACACAGGGGTGATGTGAATCTCAGAGCAACCCTTGGAGCCACCAGCACCGTCACAAGGAGCTGACATTTCATGGACTTCCTTCCGGCTTAAGAAAGGAAAAACCAGACACAGGCCAGCTGAGGTCACTGAAATGGGAGAGCCGTGCCATCTTACTTAACTCCCAAGGAGTTACATCCTTCACCTGTGAAAAGGAACGGCCTAACTAGATGGTGTCTAATACACGTAGTTCATATGGTTACACTACATTTGGCAAATTTATTTTTCCATAGCAATGGGGGTTGAGTGGAAAGAATTATGAGCCAGAAGCTCCTGGATATTGACTTTCTCTCCACCTTTTGTTTGACCTGTGTTAACTTCTTATCTGTCAAGCCTCAGCTCTCCTTCAGAAGCTTTTGAGGGTCTTCAGTTTCATTCTTTGCCCAACCATCTCCGCCCCATGGTGACCTGAAGATGGGAGTATGTGGCACACTACACCTTGATACCCCCATTACTTGTCTGTCCTCCCACACCTGCAGGTTCCTTGACAAGTGGGACTCTGGCCATTTTGCTTCCCAGCACCTGGAAGGGTGATGGCCGAGACAAGCACTTCTCTCATTAATATATGAATTAATTCTATTTCCACCCCCACGCATGTGTAAAATCATTTATCCTCCTCGTGCTCCCACTTCTTCATCTGTCAAACTCTCCTGTGAGAGTACAGTGACAACAAGAGATGGGAAGTGTGAAACTTAAATGAATTCTTTAGAAGAAAAGTGGAAGGATGGAATACTTTTTTTTATTATTTAGCTTGGTAAGAGTCTGCTTTAGAGAGTTACTATAAACACGCAAGGATTGCCAAGATTTCAAAGTCTAGACTAAAAAATAGTACTTTACATAAAAAGCATATGGTAGCAAAAACAATGTATCTTCATTTTAAGACTCAACAGATCCCCCAGACTGCTTCCTGATATAAATGGAAGTATTCAAATTTGGATGTCACACTTCTGGAAGGCAGAGATTACATAGTACGGCATGCATCTGTTGTTCTCATTAATGAACAAAATAAATAAAACACTTATTTGAATAAGGAACACAGGTAAACTTTATCAGAATAGGAGGTATTTAAAATTCTACCCTGTAGTTATGAGCCTAAGCACTCTCAGAATTCTCTGTCACGTACAAGAAAAATCCAACAGATGAAATTCTTGATCTCAAAGGGGAAAATATGAAATTTCGTTTTTTACTGTATAAGATGTACATAATATAAAATTTACCACTTTAACCATTTAACAGTTCTTCCACCTCCAGAACTTTCTCACCTTCCCAAAGGGAAACTCTGTACCCATTAAACAATAAATTCCCATAACTCCCAACCCCCATCCAGCAACTACCATTCTACTTTCTTCCTCTATGAATTTGACCAAGTCCCTCAGATAAGTAAAACTATACAATGTTTGTCCTTTTGTGTCTGACTCCACTTGGCGTAATGTTCATGTTGTAGCATGTATCAGAATTTCCTTCCTTTTTAAGGCTGAGTGATAATTCTATTGTACGTGAAGGCTGCATTTGTTTATCTTTTCACAGTCAAGGTACATGTGGGTTGTTTCCACCTTTTGCCTATTGCAAACACACAGTGGTATGAGCATTGGCATAAAAATTCAAGACCCTGCTTTCAATTCTTTTGGCTACATACACAGAAGTGGAATTGCTGTATCACATGGTAATTCTGTATTTAATTTATTGAGGAACCACCATACTGTTTTATACAGCGTGAAGTCTCCTCTTAAATGAGGGAAGAGCTATTTTTATGGGATACTTTTCCAGCATATGGATTTTTACTTGATTGCCACTGGAAGCCATTCTTGCTTGAACAGTCTGCCATGATAGGTAACCATAGCATGTTTAAAGAATATGCCAATTAATGATACATTCTGGATGGCAGAACAGTATCTACTTGAGAGTTGAGCCCTTTATTTGTTTGTATCACTGTTTTCTAATTTATTATGATATTATTATTTTAATCTCACTATTTTATAATTGCTTGCAGTTTTCAAAGACTTCAGCACATGTTTGCAACTTACAAGTTATTCTTCCATAGTGCATGGAAGGCAGATGACTTATAGTTTGTGGAACTGAGAAAAGCCATTGGTGAGTCACCCTGCTGATGTAGTAATCCAGTCTAGAACCCACTGAAGACTCTCAATCTACCTATTAAATGTCATATTATATTACATTTTATTTTATCCTTAATATTTAAGTTATGTTAACATTGTAAGTTAGACTTAATATTAAATATACTCCAAATTTACAATCAACTCATGACTTAGCTCTAATTATTTTCCCTAGAGTTCCTGGGCACCATGGACAATGTGGGGTATTCTGTAAATGTTTGTTTGGAAATACACTGAACAAAATCAGGTCACTTTTGGACCTGATGGCCTCCAAAAGGGTGTCTTAGTTTCTGCCTTCTATGATACGTGGTACCAGACATATGTGTCTCTGATGAAGCTGCCAATGAAAGGAAGCTACAAATAGTAGCCTGCAGTAAGGAAACAGAGGTGGGTATTTTTATACATAGCCATTTGCCTCATTTAAAGTTTTCATATTTGTATTCCACACAGAAGTCTCTTCATAAGATGACAAGATTTTCATACATTAGTTGACCAAACATAATTCAGGGAGAGTTCTAAGAAAAGCAAGTGACCAAGAGCCAGAAATTCTAATTCAAATATCCACTTGAAAAAGGAAGAAAGAGTCTGGAAGGAAATTTGGGAGACTACTTACTCCAGCTTCATTAATTCAAGAGTAAACACAAATCATGCCTGGAGAATGAACTGCAATTTAAATTTTTAATTTTGAAGCGTATACATAGAAGAAAATCTCTATGATCTCTTCTAGGAAAGCATTAGAGCTACCCTGACCAACAGGAAAATCTAACATAAAGATCTTCAATGTCTAGTGATCCTGAGTGCACTCGCTAGCTCTCTGATTATAGTCCCAGCAGAAAGGGAGAAAAGATACTTACCTTGTCTGTCTGACAATTCTTCACACACTGGGACTCATGACAGCCCCTAACATGCAGTGTGGTGGTCGGAAGCATTTTATATGCTGTACTCTATTCCTTAGTCTATTAACCAATAAATCAATTTATTCAATCTATTCCAAAGTTTACACATTATCTTAAACATTTATACTTCCTCAAAGTGTTGGATAGTATTTTAGTAAAAAGTACTTTCAACCACCCTTTCTTGCTCACTTTTATATCTTTGCTTCTTAGTAGATTGGCCAGCACAGAAAATACAAAATACATATATTGTCTACATATGTGCTGATAGAATGAATGTTCATTGCTACATGCTGGAAGTGAGTGCAGTGCTGGAAAATACGATGATTCAATGAAAACATTTTCTATGTGCTATTCAGTGTTAAAGACATTGCTGTGGTTTGGGTGTGTCCCCCAGGATTCATAGGTTGAAGAATTAATCCCCGATATGACAGGGCTGGGAGGAAGAGCCTAATAGGAGGTGTTCAGGTCATGGGGCTCCACCCTCATGAGTAAATTAATGCCATTTTTAAAAGGGCTCATGGCAGTGGGTTCACTCTCGTGCACCCTTTGCCTTTCCTTCCACCAAGTGATGACATGCGAGAAGGTCCTTGTCAAATGCAAGCACTTTGATCTTGAACACCAGCCAATAAATTTCTGTTATAAATTTTGTTATAAATTACCCAGGCTCAGGTATTCTGTTACAGCAGCACAAAGGGGACTAAGACAGATGCCAAAATGATTCATTTCAATGTCTTCTTTCCCCATATCTTTTATTAAAATGTCAAACAAATAAACTAATTTGTAGTTTGACATCTATTTTTCTTATCTTGGCTTTCCTTCAAAGTTTGGTGTTCAAAATGATAAAAACAAAAACAAAGAAACAAGCAAATAATAGAACAGGAACAGAAGTAGAAGCAAGTGCTCTGAAAAACTTACAGAGTTATCTAGAGCATAGCAATGGGGTTTGCTCTCTATACCACTCTTTGCCACTGCTATGTGGGCAATCTTGGGCAAATCAATTAGGTCTCTGAGTGCCAATTTTCTTATCTAATAAATTGGGGACACTTCAGGGAAGACATCTGTAAATTAAATGATAATACTTGTACAGTGCTTAGTTTCTGACACTAAAGTATTCAATGAATGAAGATTATTATCAGCAACTAAATAAAGTTGATGTTTTTAGTCTTCTGACCAAAGCTCCTCTAATTAATAGAATCATTTTTTTAAAGTATGAAATGACAGATTGATCTTGAAAAAGAACCTTTTAAAGGATTGGAAGAGTGAGTACAGGTTTTATTCTTTGACGTAAGAGAGAAGAGTCTGAAATGAAGAACTCCGAGCCCTCCCTCGACAGAACTGATAACTACGTCTACTACATTGTGATAGACTTCCCTTCATACCTGTAGACAGGAGGGTTAACATTTCTGAATTACTGGTAAATAGAATTATTTATAGGACTTTGTGATGCAAGGAATTAAGGAGAATGAGGACCCTGAAATGAATCCCAGTTTTTGGCCTGGGAAACTGGGTGATGATGGGGCAGCATCAAGTTCCTTGGCCTATTTTGTTTACTCACCTTCTTAAAGGAAATGATGCCTGACTACCATCATCTATCTTCCATCCTGCTCTGTTTATAAAATCTAGAACCAAGGTCATCTATATATCATCCTATCCTGCTCTGTTTATAAAATCTAGTACCAAGGTCAACTCATCTTCAACACAGCTTCCGCCATGCTGACGTAGGCTGACTTCCCTATACTCACTTTTTCATTTTCCTTCAACAATTCAGTGTCCATCCTTGGACTGCCCTACACCATACCAGACTCTGAACACGCTGCCGGGGACACAGATGTAGACATGTTGGCTACTCTGTCCCGCAGGCAGGAAAAAAGAGGGTGTGTGCGTATAAGAGACGTAATAACCCCTTTCGTCTAGAAACACTCAAAGGCTTCACAGAGGAGGGAACAGTTGAACTAGGTGGGGAATTAAAGGGACAAGAAAGGGGGTCATCCTGTTTGAAGAAAAAGGAGTTGGGATTTGAATGTTCTCTCCTGATGGTCTTTATGCTGTTGGAGAAAGAGAAGGCTAAGTCACTTGCTGAAATGCGGTGGGCAGCAGGGGGCCATGTGGACCCAAAGGAAACGGTGAAGATTTAAAATAAGCACTGTGAGGAAGCAGAAAGGAACTCTGCAGGGACAAAAGCAAGCACCTCTGAGGAGTGCTGAGGTGGGTTCTCCAGGGAGCTGAAAGTCGCAGCTGTGAAGTGCTGCTGTGTTGTTTCCTCCAGCAGCCCGGGCATTCCTGGGTTAGGAAATGCCACTGTCTAGGCTACATGCCTAACAGTCAAGTATTTGCTAGTGGGTTAAATCATGAAAGAAAGCAAACTAGGCTCCTTCCTTCCCAACAGAATGCATCAGTAACTGTTAGTACTCAGACCGAATATCGGGTTTCTACCCGACTCACCATTTTGCATTTTCTCTGCTGTCGCCTAAGCCAGGGCCTGAGTGGAAAGTGGTTCTGCTCGTCGGCTCTTCAGCCCGAAGAAGTTGACTCGGGTCTAAGGCAGAGATGGGCAGGTCAGCTCCGACGCTGACCAGGACGGCTGGAGGGTTTGAGGCGCTAACACACTGATCCTTGAGAGCCAGAGGAGGGGCGGGGGGCGAAGGTGGTGGAACCACAGGGGCCGGAGGGACCGCAGACTTGGATTTGCGGGCAGTCTGCTCCTCCGCCCCCGCGACAGTCTGCTCGGGATCGAGACTCTCCCCTCCGGTGTCTGAAGGCTCTCCCGGGAGGTCGGGGGTGCCACAAGTGGCTGCATCTGAGGACAGGCGGTAAGTTGCTGGCTGCTTGCCAGTTTTTTTCTTGCCCTTTGTGGTCCCCACTGTCCCCGTTTTGCTAGGAACTGTCTCCTTTGAAGCTTTGGGACGAGATGAGGTGGATGACGTAGATGGTGAGGTCGATGCTTTGGCCCCAGATGGTTTTTTTGAATGAGAGGAACCAGCTGCAACAGAGAGATTTTGAATTAAAAATCAAAGAATACTATGCTTTTTTTTTTTAAGTAACCAACCAGTAATGGTCAATGACATTTAAAATGTTCCCTTTAAAATATGTTGAAGAAATGAATGAGAGAAAATGGGCTAATTTTGACAATGGTTTTGTTTTCTGCTCCCAGTCTAAGATGGAGCAAATGACGCTTACGGTAAGACTCAGAGACAAGAACCCTGTCTTCTCCCTTCTCTAGTCTTTAACTGGGCCAAAGGGAAAACCCTCGGCTCCTTGTCCTATGTGCCACCTGAAAAAGCCCCATTGTATGCTCTGAAGAAGGAGATCATGAAGAACAGGCCCAGCAGCTACCTGGAGTAGCACACCATTGGGCTCATCATAAATTGTACATGCTCTCTGATGTCTCTCTGGGAATGGAGTGGTGGGCCACGCTCTGAAGAGGCTGGAGTATATATCACCAGCTCCTTTCTGGGTCAAGAGCACACTCATTCATCCTACTGCTACAGGAGCAAACCCCAGGCTGGTGCTGTGACTCATGCCTGTAACCCCAGTACTTTGGGAGGCCAAGGAGGGAGAAACCATGGGTTGAAGACCAGCCTGGACAGCACAGCAGACACCTCGTCTCTACAGAAAAAAAAGATTAGCTGGGCACAGTGGCATGCACTGGGTAGTCCCAGCTACTAGGGAAGCTGAGGCAGGCAGAAGACCTGAGCACAGGAGTTCGAGGCCATGCTGAGCCATAATCACACCACTGCACTCTAGCCTAGGCAATAGAGCAAGACTCTGTTTGGAAAAGAAAAAAAAAGGCAAGGTCCAAACTAGCAGTTTCCATAGCTCTGAAGATGCTGGCCATGCTTGCCTGGCCATCTATCTGTAGTGATGGGACACAGGGAAAACCGGTCACCTAGGAAAGACACGAGCCCTTCAAAATACTGGAAGGCAGAAAAAATATTCCTTTCTTACAAAAGGGCAACACCTCAATAATCTGACGGGAAAGATATCATTCTAAGGTCTCTGACCCACATCTGAAAATGGACTCTTCCTCAGGTTTCTGTTGCAACAGGACCTGCATCAAAGGATCATCCTGGTTTATTTGCCACCTTCAACCAAACCATTTACAGGAAAAAAAAAAAAAGCTAATTACCTTTTTCTTTCTGTAATCTTAGGGTATACATTTAAACTTCCATGAGGATATTCCTTTGTTCCATGACCATCCTGATCTATAAATTTCTCCTAATCGCTTCTTCTCTTATAATGTTGTCTGTTCCTTCTTGTCTATAGGAAGAACTATCGTTCTCAGAACTATCAGGAAATATCTCATTCATAGGGTGGAGCCAGTCCACAACACATACAGTTGCTGTCGTAACTTACCTCAGGTTATAACTTTACTGAAGTCAATTCAGAGAGGGTTAAGAGACAAAGACAGTGCGATGTAAAACTTCATTAATTCTAATAGACTAAAGAAGCCGATCTCATTCAGCAATAGGACACAGACTGAAAAGAAGTCCCTCTGGTTTAGAGTCTTTATTAATTTACATATACATAATGACTAGAATTCCCCTTCTCCCAATCTGGCTCTGTTAATATATCATTATAGTTGAAAACCTTCACTTGCTTAGAAGTCAAACTCATTCAGCACACTCCTTCAAGCTACGTCTATTCTAAATTTACTTTTCATAAAAAAGATGCTAAGAATTTGATGCCTAAACACGCTCAATTATTTTCTTAGGTACATTATGGCTTCTCGGCCTTTTGGCTAAGATTAAGTGTATTTTCTTAGGTAAGTTAAACAGAATTGCTTCCACATAACACTTCTAATAATTTTTAAAAGAAAATTCTTTCTTCTTGAAAAGTTAATGTTAGCCTAGCGTAAGAAAAAAAGATATTTTTCCCCAATGTTTGGAGTGTAAATTCAAGCCATGTTAGACTTTTTCTTAAAGATCTTCTAAAATGACAGGGCTTTGTTGAAATCAGCCATGTTGGCTACATTACTTTGAATTAAGGCTATGATTTAAAAAAAAGAGAAAATGCTACCTGTCCCAGTTAAGTACTTCAGTTGTTAGTAATGGGTAACAATGAGAGAGATTAAATAAGGAAGATTTAACCTTTCTTCCTGGCAAAGCAGTGGAATGTTTTAAACTGATATCTGGTTATCTGGAGATTTATGCTAACTTATTAAGAAAGAAAGATCATAACTGATAGCTGTTTTAAGAACATAAACCACTGGACTAAAAATCAAGAGCTGCGCTTGACCTAACTTTTCCAAAAGATCAACATTATTCAAATGAGAGAAAGTCAGCAGGTAGAAAGTTGCAAACGATTACACATGGATTACCAGCAGGATTCTAAAGGAGTATTATCAATATTTGATCAAAGGATCCTTGGGCTTATACGATGGGCTTGCTGGTCTACTTCAATGCACCCTCGGTTTCTCTGGGAGTCCTACAGAATAGGAATAGCTACATTCTTATTTACACTAAGTGCCTGCTGGCCCTCTTATAAAGCAATGAATAAAATGACTGTACTATTCTCTTAGGAATATTATGAGGCTATTAATAAATCTTTGAGTGACATATCTGGAAATAACTCACAATCGCTCATGAAAACTGTCCCATGCCCTTGCATTCATCATCAGCTTTCTTCTGAGGGAAGTAAAAAGAGTCCAAGCCAAGTCCATGGTGAGCTGATACCATGTGGGGAACGAAGAAGTGGGGAAGTGTGTGCAAGACGAGACCTTAATGCCCAGCGACAGAGTGGTGGTCGGGGGCTCTCTTTGAGAAGCAGATCGGTGCCTGCCTCGCAATGCTCCCAGGGAGTGTTAGGCAGCATGGATGCTGATGAGTGAGGACAGCTGCTCCCCGTGGAGATGACCCATGGGCACTGCAGGCGCATCATTCCGAAACATTTCATTTTAGAGCTTATTCGAAGAGACCCAGACACTAACGTTCAAAGGTAGGAAGAGAGGAACACAGGGAGAGGGACATCTATTTGCATCCCGAGATCTGTTATACGTGGGTAGTGTCACCTAAATCACTCTGAATCTGAGCATTGTAGGTATAAATTATGAGGGCAAAAAGATCAACACCAAGCCAAATCCTGGTTGTCAACTGCTAGAAAGCTGCTGCTGATTTTAAGGAAAATAAGATTTGCACAGGAGAATTTTTATGCACATGACAATGGGGAAAGGCACTGAGCTTGTGGACTTTGTGTAATGTCCTTTTAAAAGCTAGATGACAGGGTAAACCTCTTCATTCCACTTTCCTAGAAGAATGGCAGTTCCACTTTGCATTAAGCATATGTGATTGGAAAGGAAGGCTGGATACATATTGTATGAGGTTACTGCAGATCAATCAAGCAGCTGCGGCTGATTTCTAATAGCGACTTGTAACCACACCACACTAGATGCTTTGTCTTATAACGCACTGAACTCTCCAGAGCCTGGTGGGGAGCCAAGCATGTACCTTTCAACTCCACTGAAATAGCTCTGACTGTGGAAGAAAGTAGCAGGGTGGAGCTGAACTGAGTGATAACGAACCCTTGCCATTTATCAGAAGGGAGATGACCATGGATGCTGAAAATTTAACATACTAATATACAGCAAACATGTCAAACACGTGTCTTATGCAAACCTAAGATATTTTGAAAGAAATCCCAAGCCAAAAAGCCACCTATAAACTCACATAGGCAGAAGAGCAGTGAATGTCTAAATAATGCTTTAGCAGATCATTATCATTCATCAGGCACACTCCCCCATACCCTTTAACTGGGTCTCATATGCAGACAGTGGATACTTAAGATAAAAGAGGCATATTCACCCAAAGATTAATGTGGTGAACTAATCACTGGTTGACTTTCCTTTGCTAGACAGCAACAAAGGAACCTCCTGGGCATTCTTTGTGTCAAAGCTGAATCCAATGGTGTTGTATACTAAGACCCCCAAAGACCATGACACCTGGAAGGGACAATGAGCTCCCCCCGAGAGCCAAGCACCCTAGACTCAGTCCCGGGGAGCTGGGGCATACTCACCAGCCTCTCGAGTTGTGTTTCGGCTTGTTGGCTTGGGTGGAGGGACCGGGGCCTGCTTACCAGGAGCCTTGGTATTTTTTTTAATGGGAGGCACTTCATCACCTTTGTGGCTGGCCCCAGTCGTGGCCCCTTTTGGAGGCACAGGTGTTTTTTTGGGTTTAGGTTTGGGCTTAGGCTTAGGAGGAGCTGAAGGAGGTAGAGCAGGAACTGCCGGTGTTTCAGAGTGGTTTTCAGTGTTCTCTACAAATGAGAAAGTGAACAGAAGCAGACTGATACAGACACACACCATATAAAAACCAGGAACAAGACACATGACAACGGTGACACAAAGCGCAGCTGCTGGGGCGCCCACGTGGAGCTCTGCATGAGAAAGAGCAAAGTGTGGGGCAAAAACATAGGGTGAAAGGCGGGCTGGGGTGCACTCTGCAGGTGCCTTCATCACTGCTTTGCTAAGACCTGGTTAACCAACCTGCACTGAAGACGTTGTGTTAAGGATGAGCGCAGGAGGCCCCAGGGTTGGGGCCTTAGCTCCAGCCTCAAATCTGTGGTTGCAGGATGAGGATGTGAGCGTTGGCTGCTAAATTTAAATTATTGAACAAAGTTGGAGGCCCCTGAAGGTGGCAGATGAGCATATCACGCCCACTGCCATGGGGTAAGAACTGGCCGCCTCAGCAACCACTGGACTGTTATTTTCCAGAACTTGAGCCTGATCAATCAGAAAAGATTTGTGTTCAGTCTTAATTGTGGTCAAAAATCGATTCTTTTCTAAGATAAGGAAACTCTGGAGAATCTTTTACATGAGGTACAGAGTGCTGAAGAATGAACCACTTTCTACTACGAAAATGTTCTCAAGCTCCCCCAGTCCATTGGCGGCTTCCTGTTCCACAATCACTTCCCTAGCCCTTCTCCACAGTTGTCACACTGAGAGTGCCAGTACAGAGGATGCAGAAAAAAAAATCTGAGTTAGTCTTACAATGACAAAAAAAATAATAATTTTGGGAAAACCATTGACAAAAGCAAAAATTCATATAAAAACTCACAGCTGAGAACAGGAGGCTGTCACAAGATTTTGCATCAGAGGCAGAAAAAGAGTATCAGTCCCCAGTTACTAAAAGAACACGGAGGGGCTGAAGGTTCATTTGTATATTCGGATTAAACTTTTTCTAATAATGACTGACTGGCATGAAAATAAACTCAAATACACGCTGGTCCAAAGAACTAAACAGTTCTTTAAAAATGAGGCACAATGAAAAACATAGGACAGTGTTAAAGTAAGTCTAAACCATCACTTGGTCTGTCCTCCCATTAATGAAGGAGCAAGAAAGGGTTTTGCTATTAGAATGTATCCCATTTTGTTATGATTCATATTATATTGTTTCTTAGTGAGTGTGAAATATGGACTTTTTTTTTAAACCACACCCCTGATCAATCCACACATACGTAACCAGCATAATAATGAATTAAGTTACTATAGGTAATCGATGAAAAGTTCATCTTTTATCCTTAAGACTTTCTTCTCCCCAGCCTGACTGCTCCCCACCCAAGTCACTGTAGCCCAAATTGACCTCTCCCACCTCCAAACTTAATTGGGCCTTATTATGTGAACCACGTATTCAACTTTTATCAGAAAGTACATTGTATTTTTGCCTTTCTGTTTATAGGCCTTGCCTCTTCAAATAAACTGCTTATTACTGTAGTACAGTCCTGGCCCTCCAAACCTGGCTGGTCTGAACTAGGCTAGGTAATTACAAAGGTCAGTCAGTGTTGAGAATGATACAAGTGGATACACATCTAAAATATTTTCTTTTAACGTAAAATCTACTAATAGACATTGACTTAGACATAGGCCGAATTTATTCTTCAAGTTTTTAAAATATAATCCTTGTTATTTTAGCCCCTAGCATAATACTGAGATGTGTGGAGACTGAGCCCCATGGTGTTGTCCACTGTGAGAGCCACAGTGATCTGCCTTGCTGGAGATTTCCTCCCCTCTCTCTTACACTGGTGCCCTGCACGTACCTTGTCTTGGTATACCACTGAGAGGTATTTTTTCTTTCTCCCTAAAGAAAAAAAATTGTATAATTTAATTGTCTTAAATTGTAAAGCTATATACCAAGGAAAGTATCCAGCTTCTGGCCTTGGGGAGCAAGAGATGGCTGGCTCTGTGGCAGGTGGCAATGACTATCCTTACTAGGGGGAAGTGCACACACTGCACATGAACTTGCTCCTGACTCCTTGGAAAGACAACCCACTCTTCCTCACTCTTCCAACTCTACCACCTAATCTTTATTTGTCACTCTGGTGATTCCTAAGTTGCGTGTGAGGGTGCTTGTGAGTGTGCAAATTGCATGTTTTTCTGACTAAATTATAGGCTCCTTTTGCCTGAAATCCCATTGAACACAATGCTCTAAACCAGTGGTTCTCAACCTTCTTAATGCTCTTTAATGTAGTTCCTGTGGGGCACAACCCACATGTTGAGAACTCCTGCTCTAAACGCTATGTCTGTTCAATGACTGTGGCTGACTGGCTATTCGTTATTGACACCCAAATCAGTAGAAAACACTCTTCACGTCTATCTGGAAGATAATGAATTAAGTCAAGTTGTTACTTTTTACTATTACCATACGATCTGAAGGCAGGATAGAAATCGATGCTGTATAGGAGTATTATTTCAAGAGGAGGTTGAGAAAGGGCTGCCTACTTATTCTGTGGGATGAGGAGTCTGTGCTCCACAGCAGTGCAGTCTGAAGACAAGTTATTTCCTTCCAGATGTGGTTCTTTCTGCCACTTACAGGGTTGAGTTCTACAATACTTAGAGCAGGCTGGGCACAGTAGCTCACACCTGTAATCTTAGCACTCTGGGAGGCCAAGGAAGGTGGATTGCTTGGGCTCAGGAGTTTGAGACTAGCCTGAGCAAGAGTGAGACCTGGTCTCTACTAAAAATAGGAAAAGTAGCCAGGCATAGTGCCATATGCCTATAGTCTTAAGCCCAAGAGAGTTTGAGGTTGCTGTGAGCTATGATGCCATGGCACTCTACCCAGGGTGACAGAGTGAAACTCTAGCTCAAAAACAAAAAAAAAGCCAAACAAACAAAACCTCCAAAAACCCAATACTTAGAGCAAGGCTGAGAACCACAAGCCTTCTTTACCTTGCCTAGAATGCACTTCTGCCCCATCCCTGTACTTCACTTGGCTACCTGCTTATCACTTTCAGGACTTAGTTTTGAAATATCCTTCTCTGAGAATCAACAGTGGTCCCCCTGCAAGTTCCCTGGCTCTCTGCACTCAGGCCTTCTGTAGGACTTTGCACACTGCACTCTAGTTGCCTGCTTGCTTTCTGGCCTTCTCTAGGCCATGATCTGCTTGAGGGCAAAGGCCATGTTACCTTGACTCCTCCCTTCCCAGACCCCAGTAAGGTCTTACCCACGGGAGACCCTCATTATTATAAGTGTTCATCCTGTGTGAATTCACTGAAGGCCTTTTAAAATAACTCAATACAAATAATATCAAACAATGTTTGGATTTCTCCTACTTCATACCAAGGTGTAGATAACAGAAAGCAAGTCTTCTTTTCTGCTTTTGTATATAGAAGGGCACTTGCTGAGAAAGAATAATGGGAGACTAGGTGTCCTGAAGACCTTAGGGAAGAAGTCTCCAGGATTTGGCAGAGGAGGCTACCAAATGAGGTGTCTTTGGGAAATACTCACATGTCCTGGGTGGAACCCACCCACAGAGCGAGTGAGAAGGACCTTACCTACCATTTGTTTTGCTTTTTTTGACACTGATGTTTCAAATATTAAAGCACTGGGATATTGTCTTATAAAGAGATACAATAAGTCTCAAGGATTTTAAAGGCATGTGACATGGTTTTGCAAATATAGACAATTAATAGCTAAAGCAATGTTCCTGAATAAGGTCCTTAATGCGGAAAGAAAGGAAGCACCGTTTTCCAAAATACAAGGTGAACTAAGACCATTAGATGGTGAGTTGGCATGACAGTGAGCTCATGGAGGGAGCAGGGAGACCAGAAGAAGAACAAAGGCAAAAGTGAATCTTGGGTACATTTTCAGAATTCATTGGGTCTTTCCAGAAGAATGAGTTGTTGACTTATAAATTGTTCATAAGGAATTTCCGATTTAACAAAATATACTGTAATATTGGTTAGGAGTTATATTCTTTTTAGTCTCAGGAAGTGGCTTTGCACCCGTTTTTTTCCTCCTCATTATCAGGGTGGCTCTGGGGTGTGCACTGTCCCCCCAAGAGGAGGGGTGTCCTGCCTCGTTATTGGCAGGTCAGCTCTTCCAACACTGTCATCTCTGTTGGGACCGCCTAGCCAAGCAAGAAGTCCTCTTGGAACTTATCTGACCAGAAAGAACCGAATGTCCTAATTCTAAGTACAAAATAAGAAAAGAAAAACACCTCAACTATTCATGAACCTATAAGGTTGCCATCTTTTCTTTAGAACATCAAAGCCTGCTGGTGAATTCACATCAAACTGTCAGCAACTGTTTATTATGTTGATAAGGGAAACACTTCCTTTGAGGTCCGGCCAGTCCAGTGACTGATACCCTACATGGACCAGGCAAGCACCAGAAATGGCATTGGTACAAAATAAAGGATGTGATTCTTGAATGTGAAAAGGCTGTACCAGTGACAAACCACAGATGGATTTGAAATTTAATAATTTGGTGAGACAGGACAGACGAACAACAAAAAAAGTCACTACTTACATTAACAATTTCAACTAAACCCCTTTAAAGTTCATTTACATGTATTTTCTCTTTATGTTCTAGGAATATTATCATTACAACTAGTTAATTTCTCATATTTGGTATACATAAGCTTAATTAGTTTTTTGATGGGGCAAGGCTAAGTAAAGTTCCAAGTAGGCTTCTAAAGCTTCCCCTCTCCCCCACCAGGCTAAAGGAGAAGGTGAATTAGATGAATAGATTTATTTATTTATTTGAGACAGGATCTCTCATTCTGTTGCCCAGGAAAACATTTAGTGGCATCATTAGAGCTCACTGCACCTCAACACCCTTGGGCTCAAGTGATCCTCCTGCCTCAGCCTCCCAGAGGAGCTGGGACAACAGGTCCACCCTGACGCCTGGCCCCTAAAACCTTTAAAGGAGTTATCCTCAAACTTTTTAAACAGGGGGCCAATTCACTGTCCCTCATAGGGGCTGTACTACAGTTAAAAAAAAAAACAAACTATGAACAAATTCCTATGCACACTGCACATATCTTATTTTGAAGTAAAAAACAAAACGGGAACAAATAACAATTCACACTGCTGCATGTGGCCCGCGGGCTGTAGTTTGAGGACCCCTGCATTTAAAGGATCATTGATATCCAAATAGTAAGTGGTTACAGACCTCCAGAGAAGACAGTTTTAAGTTACAGCTGAGTGTTCAATAAGGCCGTCAAATGTGCTTTTGTTCTCCTTGTTTTTGGAAAGTTTGTGTGAAGAACAGAGAAGTTCCTAAGTGTTCTCAAATGCGTACAGACTTCAAACTAGGTCTAACAAAACTTGGCCACCCAACTCAAGAGGCAGACATTATAAAACAGGAAATAATCTCTCTCCCAAGGATTTCTTTCCATGCTGCATGGAGCCAGCTAAGATCTCCCAACAAAGTCTTTCCTGATGGGGGTCTTAGTTCAGGTTTGTAGGAATTTGAGGCTCCAAGGTTCCTGCACATTACAGCCGTGGTATCGAGATTTAAGCCATCCGTGGCCAGGAATCTGTGAGCATTCTTGGGGTCCCTGACAGATGTGTATTTTGCAGGTATCTCAAGCTACCACAGCATATTCACTCTAGACACCAAGGTCTCTAAAGAAGCCTTCGGGGAATCACGTAATTGCCTCTGGCATATTTTGAAATTTCCAATTGAACAGGCAAATCTCTCAGAGGGGAGACCGTGGCAATCAACCAGCACAGCGATCAAGGTCCCTGGAGTCTCTGGCAACTATTCCGGAGTGTCTCTCAGAAATGTCTAGAAACTACAATATCGGGAGTGCAGATGCCACCTGCCAACTTCCTACTGCTGGCTGGAGAGTAAGTGCCAGGCTAAAAGAGCGATGGGGAATTTGTTCCTCCAGGCTGAGTTGCCCACAGGGGCCAGTTGTAACCAGCAGAGAAAGATGCTCAGATCTTTCACTTTTTAAAAAGACCCCGACAAAAAGCTCATAAAAAAGAATAATATTCTTGACCATCTCTAATGATTAAAGAGGCCACCCCTTCAGGATTATTACCTTTAGTTAACCTGCTTTAATAATAAAAAAGTCCAGTAGTGGGCTTCCAAAACAGACGCATCTACATGAGGAAATCAGCTCGTTTCTCTTCACTAGTTACCATTTCTTTCTTGTTTATAGTTATAAACTTTCTCTCTGCAGACTCTGCTGGATTCAGAGTCCCTGTTTGGAGTCTAAGACCTAGTTCTAGACATTGAGCTGTACTGAAGTCAGTAATATTTCTCTTTATTTTACCTTTCTTATCTTCTGCCTTTTCCTCCAGAGGTGGTGTTTTTTCAGATACAGAGCCATTACCTTCTTCAGACTTTACTACATTTTCCTCTCGGGTAGATTCCTCTCCGATGGGGATCATGTGCCCGTTTGAATTTTCAAAGTTAACTGTTACATCTCCATCTAAAAGGGGAAAGAGACACCTAGATGTCTAACTTCAAGGCTAAAAACAAACTTTCCAGTTCCTAGGATTGTAGGATTTGGTTTCATGTTTCAGTCTCTGGGAAACAAATACATCCTTCACTGTTTCACCAAATAATGTACTCAAACAAAAGAGCTAGAAATTCCTTGGTGTTGGCAGAAAGCGGCTATGGAAGGAATATCTGTGTGCCATTTCAAGAGAAGAGAATGATTATCCTAATTACACAATATCCCCGGGCAGAAGAGTCCCTCTGTTCCAGAGCTTAGGGTTGGCTGAAGTCAACACTTAGGTGTTTCTAATTCAGAAACGGAATGGTAAAAGGAATAATCTGGAAAATGAAACAAACATTTTTAACAAGCACCAAAAACACAAGGTGAATACAAATACACAAATAACATGAAATGGAATTACATATACAAACAATAGGTGGGAGAATATGAAAGTTTCTTCCAGAGAATATTAAATGTATAAGATGTTCTAACTTTACACAGTGATATAACTGCTACTCCATATTCAAGGAAAAGATGGTAGCGAGGCTAATTTCATTTTTGTTTTCTTCCTTATGGAAAGATTAAAATGCACTCAGGTCATTGTGATACATAACAGATCAAAAAGTCTTTATGTTGGCCTAATAATAATTTAAAGACAGTAGAGGAAAAAAAAAAACCCAGAAAAAGGTTATCACAGAGGAATTTTAAAAAGTCAGTTGAAAATGAAATCTTGAATAATTTTTTTCTTTTTCTTTCTTTTTTTTTTTTTTGAGACAGAGTCTTACTCTGTCATCCTCAGGAGACTGCCAGGGCATCACAGCTCAGCAACCTCAAAACTTTTGGGCGTAAGCAAGTCTCTTGCCTCAGCCTCCCAAGTAGCTGGGACTACAGGTGCCTGCTACAGGCCCAACTATTGTTTTGTTGTAGTTGTCATTGTTGTTTAGCAGACCTGGGCTGGGTTTGAACCTGCCAGCCCTGGTGTGTGTAGCTGGTGCCCTAAACACTGAGCTACGGGCACCGAGCTAAAGTCTTGAATAATTATCTAAAACACAAATAGCAACTTTAAACCCTCAGACTTATAAATCCTTGGGGTTCCTAAAGTGAAAGAGATTTTACAGAAACTTTCAATTCACTGATACTTAAAAAGATTAACCCCTTTTCATTCATATCTGGAAAGATTAAAAGGCATTGCTACCATCATAAAAGAATAATAAATGAATTCAAGTTTTGACTTTGCAAACTTGAAAAGATGCATGATTAGAGATGTTTCCATGGAATTTTTGATGAATTAATCTTATTTTGGCAATCATTATAAAACAGTGACCATTTCCCAAACTTTCATTAAATATGGCTATGGCTCTGCAATAAAACTTGTTCACGTTCTTGACATAAACAGGTATGACATTTTTATAAAAAAAATACATACCATGGAATTACGTCATGATCAGAATGAAAAAGCAATTTTTGCTTATAATTCCCAATAGCCTATAATCTGAGTCCTATGTAAAACTAAAATAGGCTGGGCACAGTGGCTCATGCCTATGATCCTAGCGCTCTGGGAAGTCAAGGCAGGAGGATTGCTTGAGGTCAGGAGTTCAAGACCAGCCTAAACAAGAGTGAGACCCCACCTCTATCAAAAATAGCAAGAAAATTAGCTGGGTGTGGTGGCTCACACCTAAAGTCTCAGCTAGATGAGAGGCAGAAGAGATTGAGATTCCAATGAGCTATGATCACACCATTGCACTCTACCTAGGGGGCAAAACAAGACTCTTTTTCAAACAAATAAACAACAACAACAAAAAAACCCTTAACTTTAAATAGACAATAATTTAGGCAATGCCATAGGTAGTGAATCTTAACTATTTCAATAAAATTAAGGTACTATTTTTTAAAGGATATATCTCAAACCAAAAAGAACCCAAAAGATTCTTAAGTCCAACTATTGGATCCCAAGAAATTATTTATAAATAAGGGAAGGGAGGCCACAACACATCCAGATAAAAGAAAAGTAAAGAAAGAATGGAAAGTACCAAACAAAATAAAAAATCACTTCTTTATATAAAAATCGTCAAATTTAACTCAGATATAAATTTATTTTTGTTTTCTTTGACTTTAGCTGGTAATAAAAACATGTCAAAGTCATGTGAATTACAATTTAATTCTATTTCAACCTTTTTTTTTTTTTTGCATTTTTTTTTTTTTGGCCAGGGCCAGGCTTGAACTCGCCACCTCCGGCATATGGGGCCGGCGCCCTACTCCCTTGAGCCACAGGTGCTGCCCTTCAAACATTTTTACATTAAAAAAATTGTTTAGTATATTCCAAAAACACTCTGCTGCTATAAAAAAAATTATTTAGTAAATTAAATAACTAATTTTTAAAATTTAGAACAAAATAGCCAGAGAAAAAATTATATAGCTGTGACACAAGAAGCAACTAGGTAATATTACAGAGAAAAACAGTCAACAATGAGGAAAGATACTTACTTTGAGGCATGAAATAAAGCTAGTGCATATGAGAACAACTGTAGAAAAAAGAGACATGTTTGTGAGAAATAAGGAATTCAAGAATAAAATAGAGAACTGAAATGATTAACTAGTCGGTGTGTGTACTGAAAAGGTTTTCCTGTATTGTGCACTCAGAAAGTTGTTTTAGAATTAAAAGAAGTTAAATCTTAGATGCGGTGCAGGTCGGTCAGTAAAATACAAGACAAGACGCTGAGCTAGATGACAGGTGGGGCCAGGTCAACACGACTCACAAGAGTGTATGCAAAGGAAAGAAAAAACTCAGAACAGAGGTGGAAGCTTAAAGTAAAATGAGAGAGAAAGCACAGTCAGAAATGAGTAGTTATTGGGAGCACGAGTGTTTGAAGGAATTTAGCTCTTTCTGGCAAATAGGTGTACTGGGGATATAGTTAAAGGAGGGCCTGAGATGTAAAGAAAATCACCTACGCCTAAAAGACAAGTGACTCTTTGGAAGGTTGCATGTACGTGGTAGGAGGAAAAGGCAAGAACACCTCCATGTTATCATGTGAAAGTGAAGGGAAAATAAGGAAGGAAAGAGGCAGAGTGAAAAGGAAGTTTGGACCAGACCATGGACTTCTCAGGAGGTAAGACAAATTGCTGGACTTTTAGATTGAAGGTATGTCGTGGTGTGAAAAAGAGAATCTAAAAGGACTAATAATAAGAGCTGGGCCACGATGGGATGAGTCAAATCAGGGTAGCTGGAGAGACTTGAAGTCTATTTATCTTACTGAATAAAGGGCTTGACAGGCACTGTAAAGAGCAGAGGCATGGAGGGAAAGATCAAGGCAAAGAATGAATCTCAGTGGCAGAGAGAGAAGGCTGTCACTACCTGCAGCTTCCAGTCTCCCAGATCGAAATTTTCAAGATAGTCATCTTTGGGAAAGTGACAGAAAACTAATTTCTCTAGCCCTCAGTTGAAAAGGAGAAGGACTCCATTTGTAATAGGTGTCCACAGGAACATTCAACTGTTAGGTAATTTACACAGTTCAATATAGCAATTGCACAAATGGTGCAAAGTAAAACTCAGTATTTTATGACTTCCTGAACACTCAGCCTATTGCCTTATGTTTAGGTTAAAAATTGTCTTTTTTTTTTTTTTAAGTTTTGGAAACTTTTAAGGCTCAACTCTAAAAGTTAAATAAGAAGGTCAAAGAGAGTTTGATTTCTGAGAAATAAAGTCTGCCTAAGAAATTGTAGTCCAGAGTGCAAATAATTTAACAGATTATGCAGAATAAAAACCAATAGATACATTTCTTTATATTGACCATTGATTGCTACTTGATTTTAGAAAAAGTAAACTTTTTTACTACCTACAAATTTTAATTAGGAAAAAATGGGTCTTTAATCTCTACCTTTGAACCTACTAATAGTTTCAATAGCAAATCTTCCCACCTTTTTCTTTCTTTAAAATATTTCCACATAAAAGACGCCAAACAAATGCATTGGCTCACTCCATAAACGGATGGGTCAGTGTTCTGCATTCAGCAGGTAAGTAATTTTCCTACTACCTCCAGAGATGGGACTGGAAATGAATTTTGATATTGCAAGCCTATTTTTACGTTTCAAAAAATTATAGATATGTATTTTTTTTTAATTTTTGAAAGTCCCAGACAGGAAATAAAAAGAATTTCAAGGTAATAGAAAATTAGAAAAGACAAAATTTGTAAAGTAGAATAAATGAGCAAAGTTTGACAGGTCAGAAACTAAAGCAAAATACCTTCAGTTCTTTTCTTGAGGGTTCAAGAAAAACGATATTATTCACTCTAGAATTTCCTATTTTCTTTGAAGCACGAGTAAAATGCTAACTCATTTCTCAGCTCCACTCTGAAACTATTCAGATGCTAGAAAAAGTGCATCATTTTGATTTATAAATAGTAAATGCCCCCAAACATTAAGTTCTTTGCAAGGAACATCTATCAGAAAAAGAAGTACTCTTATTTCATTTCCAAGTTAACAGTATTTTATTTGTTCCCATAAAAGGAATAACAATACTTGATCCCAGTAAATATCTGGAGGGGGAAGGCATGAGACACATCAACAGTGCTGCAACCAAATGTCCTCTGGTTTTAATAATAGTGGGAGCCATAAAAATCATTCAGTATTTATTTAGAAAAATAACCAATGTTGATATTTTCTTTGGGGGGACAATCTAATCTATTCATTATCTTTTCTAACCAAGATTCCTCACTGGAGGATAGAGAAAAAAAGGAAAGAAGATTTGAGTAGGAAAAAAAACTTGTAAATAATCATTGTTAGGTAAAAGGTGCGAGGATCTAGATTCAGAGAAATGAAAAAAGAACAGTATTGGAAAAATAATTTATGAGAATGTAGAAAGCAGATTATTTTGCCTGTTTGTGCCTTACTGATTGTATATTTGAGGCAAGTTTGCCATCTTTTTTTTTTTTCTTTTACTGGGAGTCTTAAGAAACAAATACGGCATCTAGCTAAAACTTGGCATTTATTCAAGTAATTGAGTTTGATGTGAGTGGAAAGATTGAAGAGTAAGAACAGAGAAGAGAAGGAGTCACACAAGCGTTTGTGTCCCCATCGGTATCTCTAGCCACAGATGTACCTTTGTCATGTCTGGGGTTTAGATAAGTGACATAGGATGACAGATTCAGCAGAAGAGTCACTGGGTTTCTCTCTGCAACACCTCAGATTCCCTGCAGCCCACAAAGGCCTGGGGAATGAAAACAAGGTTCTTGAAGTCTGTCAACCTACTCACCGCTTTATCTGACCAAGACCATGATCCTTTTAAATTTCAAAAGAAAATGAAAGAAAAGACCAAAGAATGAAGGATCCAATTATTGGAAATGTATGATGAATTTCCTCACCTTGATCAGGCAACTCCTTAAGAACTCCCCTTCTTATCAGCTCCTCTCTACTTTGTCTGGTGGATATCTTCCTTTCTAATACTTTTAAAGAGAACAAGCACAAGTTAAGAATCAAGTCATTGCTTAAAATAATCATGAAACACATTCTAAGCAGAATTGAGCACATCATTCTGTTCACATGGTTTTTTTTTTTTTTTCCCAGTTGCCTATTAAAATGTAATTGGAGTTGAACTGACATAGCTGGGACAAGGGCAAGTGCCTCCAGCCTGTGATCAAGCCCAGCCGCTGCCCCAGTCTTCCCATTCACCACTGGGATTCTTTGCCCAGGAATCCAGACAAATCCTTCCATACCAATATACCAACCATAAGTCATTCCTCACTTTGAAATTTCTTTCTTTGGCAAGGATACATTCTAAAACACAGGACTCTATGGATATGCAATGTATGTAGAGATATGTCTGCTTACATGATATGTCAAATTCAAGAGAGTTCCGCTATATCCACCTGCAAACCCATCTTGGGGGAGGGAAGAAGTTAAGAATGGGCAATTTTCATAAGCATATAAAGAGTTGACAACTTCAAACACTGATTCTTACCTCTTCTGGAAGAAACATAAGTTCCTGGTAGAACTTCAGAAGGGGGTCTTAGAAGTAGGAGTGAGACCTCAGTGGTATTTGTCTTTTATTTAATTATTTACTTTTTTGAGACATCGACTCTGACTTTGTCACCCTGGGTAGGGTGCCATGGCTTCATAGCTCACAGCAACCTCAAATTCTTGGGTTCCAGCAATCTTCTTGCCTCAGCTTCCCAAGTAGCTGGGACTATAGGCACCCACCATTGGTTAGGTTTTCTTATTTTTTAGTAGAGATGGGGTCTCCCTCTTGCTCAGACTGGTCTTGAACTCCTGAGCTCAGACAATCCACCACTTCGGCCTCCCAGAGTGCTGGCATTATAGGCGTGAGCCACCGCGCCCGACCAGTATTCACCTTTTATGTGTATGTTACCTTGTACAGTTCCTGAACCCTGCATGTCTATGCAAACACCAGTTCCATTCCTTACTCTCAGGGGCCAGAAAGGGATGTAAAATTAACATGTGGGCTTGTCATCTACTAATCCTTTAAGTCAACATTTCCCAAATTATGTTCTGCAGAATTCTATTCTCTCTGAATGATCTATTCAAAAAAGTGCCTTGACACAGCAAAGGGCCAGGTAAGGAGTCTAGGGTGCTATGTGGAGCAAAATTTTTATAATCTGAAAATCCTGGCACTACCTAGACAACCTCATTTCAACTAAATTAAACCCAAACTAAAGCCCCTACCCCAAGCCGTGCCCTGACTCTTGTGAAGGAAGCTGGCTCTAACACTAGTACTCCAGGTGGCCTGAGGCAAGGACACTGATGGGAAAGAGGCTGTGCCTTGCAGGCCATTTTGGTAACAAAGGCATGGAAATCTTAGAAAAGTGTTTACTAGTGGCAAGAACCCTCGAATAGCAACACACAGTCTCTCTTGAAGAAATTGGGGTTTTTTTCCTTTCTTATAACTAGGAATTGTGCATTCCTTTTTTAATCCGGGTTGTTAAAGAAAAAGAGTATAACTTGACATTGACACAGATTTCATATGACAATTCACAAGTGGAATCTCTGTTTTCTCCTTCTCTACAACTGCACTTGATTTGTATTTTATGTAGAGTATATATGCTGTTTGTTTTAACTTTTCTCATTTTTTAGACAGAGCCAGAATATAAACAAACAAGAAAATGAATGAGCAAATGGCTGAATGAAAGGTCCAAAGAATGACAACAAACATCTTATGGTTTTTAATGGAAACATGTACAGAAACTTCTCCTCCCTTCCGTTCCATGACTCACCCACCTCTCTCCTGCCCCTTCCAGAACAAGTAACAGCAGCTCACTGAAAGGTTAGTGATTTCAGTGGGCACAGTTAACTTCGCATGGGGGTGAGGAGTTCTTTTATGTAGAAAAAGAGTGTGGTTATTTAAAAATAGTTTCAATTTGTTTAGACTCTTGCTAAAGAGGAGAGAACCCTTCTGAGCATCAGGAAGCCAAATAAAAACACTCACAATGACAGTTGGAATACTGCTGGGATGCAGAAGGTGAATCAGAAGGACTGCAGGTGGTTCAGAAGGACTATACAAACTTGACAGGGTGTTACAGGGCAGCAGTTCACTAGACCTCTTGCACCAGTTGTCCTGGCCTCTATTCTTGGGGACAGGCCCAGAGAGTCATGGTTGTTTGGCCCTAAGCTTGAGGATAGAGGTGGCAACTGTCAGAGCAAGTGTGGCTGGTCCCAAGGGCCACATTCTGGCAAACTGAATGCAGTGCCAATTCGCGATGCAAACATTGTCTTTCTGTCTTCATCCACCCTTTGCTCATGTGAAACAGAACATTTAATTGTTAGTTCTTCTGAAAAGCTTTCTCAGACACAAAATGGTTGTAAGGAGTCCCAGATTCTAGTCCCAGAAGTCATATAACTAGAGTGACTTTGGGCAGTTACTTCAACTTCCTGGGCCCCTAATCCATTGTCTATAAAACAAGGGACAAGATTCAACCATCACTAAATCTGTGTGCCTCAAATGTGGTGTGATCTTGTATCATTAATCAAGGGCATTTGATAATCTCTGATTTGGGTACCTTTAAACACTTACTCATGCACTAAAAAAATCACCAGAGAGCCCTGGGAACATATCCCCACCTCCCACCCCAGTGTCTGCCTTGTTTGTTTTTTTTTGAGACAGAGCCTCAAGCTGTCACCCTGGAGAGAGTGCTGTGGCATCACAGCTCACAGCAACCTCCAATTCTTGGGCTCAAGCGAGTCTCCTGCCTCCGCCTCCCAAGTAGCTGGGACTACAGGCGTCCACCACCACACTCAGCCATTTTTTGGTTGCAGACGTCATTGTTGTTTGGTGGGCCTGGGCTGGA
>CAUYON010128396.1:0-29996 GCA_963573935.1 Arctocebus calabarensis | reverse complement strand
AAATGTTTTCATATAGTGATTAAAAGGCCATGATGGCTATGTTAAATAGTTCAATGAAAATATTTCAGAATGTATATAAAGTCAGCACATTGTGCCCCATGATTGCACCAATGTACACAATTATAATTTAATAAAAATTTTTAAAAAACATATATAATTAAAGATATAGGGATCAGAAAGGAAATAATAAAATTGCTATTATTTGTAAATGACATCATATATGTACATATTCTAAAAGCATTTATAGATAAACTATTAGAACTAAGATGTGATATTTACATCATCACTTTTGTATTCATAAATAGAAGATCAATATAAAGATGTCTTAAAGTATATTAAAATATTTAAAAATAAAAATTTTAAAAGGTAACAATTTGAAAATAAAATGTCAAAATTCAAAGCATTTTCAATATCAACCAAAACATCAAAAACTTAGGAGTGAAACTAACAAAATAAATTTACATGAGCTTGAAGTAAAAATTTATGAAATCTTACTGAAAGAAATTAAAGATTTCAGTCCTTGAAGAGGTATAACAATATCAGGGAATGAAGATTCAATATAGTAAATTCAGTATTCTTCAAATTGATCTGTAGATATAATGCAGTCCTAATTAAAATCTCAGTAGTTTTCTTTTGGAAAGTCATAAACTAATTTTAAAATTTATGTTAAAATGTAAAAGATTAAATAAAATCTAAGCCAGTTGTCCCCAACCTTTTTGGCACCAGGACCAGTTTAAATGAAGATCATTTTTCCACAGACTGGGAGGGGAGTGGTTTTGATATGAATATGCAAGCAATTGATTTACTTTACTAATGATAAAAATCTGTATTTGTAGCTTCTCCCCAGTGCTAGCATCACCACCTCAACTCCAGCTCAAACCATCTGTTATTAGATTGTCATAAGAAGCACACAACTCAGATTCCTCACATTTGAGGTTCACAGTAGGGTTCATGTTCCTATGAGAATCTAGTGCCACCAATGAGCAGAGCTCAGGCAGTGATGTGAGCCATAAGGAGTGGCTATAAACACAGATGAAGCTTCACTTGCACCTGTTGCACCTCCTGCTGTGCAGCCCAGTTCCTAATAGGCCACAGACTAATACTGATCTGGGCCCCAAAGGGTGGGGACTGCAGGCTTAAGCAATCTTGAAAACAACTAAGTCTTAGATCTACTACATAATATACTTCTCATAGAACTACAATAATTACCACAGTGCGATAAACAAAAAGACTAAAAAAGAGAATAAGAAAATCCAGAAACAGATTCACATATGTACAAATCACCTGGTTTATAACACAGATGATGCCCCAATGAACTAGAGAAGTAATAGTCTTTACAATAGTAAAATAAATAATGCTAAATCAGTTAGACATCCACAGAGAGAGAAAAGTAATCCTCGTTCTCCTCCTCCCACTAAGAAAACAGGGGAATGTTTTAATATTGCATAGTCCTTGCATAGGCAAAGACTTCTTAAATGGGGTATAAAAATATTAGCCATAAAATAAAGAAAATGATTGCTATATTAGGCAACATTAAAACTAAGAAATTAAAGATAATCCACAGGATGAAGGAGCATTCTCAATGGATCTCTCTAACAAAGGACTTGTAATCAGAAATCCTGGAAACCACTAAGAAGACAACAGTGAAGAAAAATGGACAAAGGTCTTCAATAGTCACCTAAGAAAAGAGGAATTATAAAGGGTCAATAAGTATATGAGAAGTGCTCAACCTCACTAGTCATAGGTAAAATAAACAGTAGTCATCAGTAAAATATAATAATATACTACTACATTTCAACCACAGTAGCTAAACTTAAGATTGACAATAGCAAATGTGAGCAAGAACATGGAGCAATTAGAATGGCTTGTCAGAGTCTAAACTGGCCCAAACACTTTCAAAAACTACAATATTTGTCAATATTATTAAATTTAATCATACATATACTGTTTGTTCAACAATGCCACTTTGGTTATAATACTTAAAAAAAATGCATCATTGAGATTGCCAACTCGCCACTGTGTACTTACTTTGGTAGCAATGTACAAACATATCTGTAAGGTATCACAACCTTGATATGTCAATATCTCACAGCTGTGTTTGTGACAACATGTGACAGTATCTTCCTAAGGGGGCATTCATTATTGTATGTTTTGTGTGCTGTCATGAGAATGTCGGAGCTTAAATTAGAGCAAGAAAGAAATATTAACATTCTTGTTAAACTTCGCAATAGTGGAAATGAAATCAGAGACGTGTTAGTCTAAGTTAATGGGGATAATGCCATGAAGAAAAGAATAGTATACAAATGGATTAAATGGGTTTTTTAGGGGAGAGAAAGTGTCATTAATGAAGAAAGGTCAGGCTGGCTCGTAACCAGCAGAAACTATGAAAACAGTGCAAAACTTCATCAAATTGCATGTTAAAATCATTAGCCAACTGAGTAAAGCATAGCAGAATAAGCAAACATTGATAAAAGAACAGTTAGGAAAATCTTGCCTGAATAACTTGGCATGAAAAAGATGTGTGCAAAAACAGTTCCAAAAGGAGCTCACCAATGAACAAAAGCAAAGGAGAGTCAAAGTCTGCCAAGACCTTTTGGAGAGTCAAGTCAATGTCTTGAGTCATGTTACCACTAGTATTGAAACACAGATGTACCAATACAACCCTGAAACAAAGCATCAACATCAGCCATTTCTCCAGGATCAAATATTCTTTCAGTTCAAACCAAGAGTCAAAATGATGTTGCTAACCTTTTTTGATATCAGAGGGATTATTCATTATGAATTTGTACCAGCTGGACAAATAATTAACTAAGTTTACTATGTGGAAGTGCTGAAAAGGCTGCATGAAAATGTTAGATGAAAAGGACCTGAACTTTTTGCCAACAACTTATGGCTCTTAAATCACAACAATGCACCAGCTTACACAGCACTGTCTTTGAGGGAGTTTTTAGCCAGTAAACAAGCAACTGTACTGAAACACCCTACCTAATCTAGGCCTTAATGATTTTTTCTTTACCCAAAGATAAAGGAAATCTTGAACAGAAGACATTTTGAAGATATCCAGGACATCAAGAGAATAATACGATGACAGCTGATGGCCATTCCAGCAAAAGAGTTCCAAAGTTGCTTTGAAGGGTGAACTGGCACAGGCATCAGTGCATACCTTCCCAAGGGGAGTACTTCGAAGGTGACTATAGTCAGAGCACTTTTTCTAGAGGGAGTTCATGAACTTAAATGTCAGACCTCATATACATTCTGCAATAAATGAGAATAGTAAGAACTAGCAATAACTCAAATATCAACAATAGATTACAAATTCAAATCTGCTAAATTCGTATAGCAGAATACTACAGAGCCAAAAACCAAAACAAAAAAGACTATTACTAAAAACAACAACATGGAGAAATCTCACAAACATATTATTGAGTAAAAAACAAAACCTGCCATAAGCAAAGGAATGCATGTTGTGCTTTTAACTGTAAATTTTATATTTACATAGACATCAAAGAAACTTTGTTTATGGAGTTTAAAACCATGATGATGGTTGCCACTGGGCAGGCAGGGTACTCTGTAAGGAAGGGAGAAGATGGCTGCTTCTGCAGTGATGTCAATTTTTTAAATTGTTTTTTAAATCTGGGTGGCTATTCCATGTTTGCAGCCTGAAATTTGTCATAGTATTCACTTCAAAGTTGTGCAAGTTTCTGTACAGATGTTGTGATCGAATACAAATACGGTGTTTAAGAAGTAAGTAAACTTCAGAGTATACCCTGGTAAACAATAAACCTTTTAGTTGCCCTTTTAAAATATCAGTCATTTATACCTCAGATCTTAATTTAAAGGCCTGGTGGCTGAATATTATTATTACAGTCACTTCAAAGTACTCCTCTTGGGAATCTTGCTCCAGATTCACATTTACCAACCCCCAAAAGGATAATGCTTTCTCAGTAGTGAGGCACATTCCACAGGAGGCTAAGAAATGGTGTTTTAATTAAATACTTTGTTTTGCAACATGACCTACAACTTTTATAAACATAGCAGAATGCTTTCTACCACATGAACTTTTGGAATGTCTTCCCAGGTAAAATGGTTGCAGTTTCGGAAGTTTTCCCTTCATAAATGCATGATTCCCAACGTAAGTGCATAATTTGGGTTTAATAAGACTTTCCACATGAACTGTACATACAAAAGTGTGTTTTCTCTTTTCCTTCTGTTTACAGTGTGAGATCAGCTATAGACCAATTCTGTGTAGCTATTTTTATATGTAAATAAGAGGTCATTTTTGCATGTTTTCATTATGGGCTACAAGTGAGAGAATTTCAGATAATGCCGTTTTCCTCTTTAGTCAGAGAATTGACTTTTCTGTTCAGTTCATTCTGCTTCCTGTGGGCATCTTTATGTGTTGACAGCTGATGAAAAATATTTAAATATTAAAAGCTTGAGAAATCAATATAATTTTATAAGTAATTTTATGATCTCAAAATGAAATGTCTCATTTCATCTTTTAGAGCATAAGTTGAAGTGGTCATTTGAATCTCTTCTTGCATTCAGAAGCAAGGAGCATTTTCCATATGGCTAAATTCCCAGAGTGCCAGGCTCTCTACGTGGACAAGATGTCAGGTCCATGACAGATCTGTCCTCATAGGATGAGGATAAGAAACTCATTGATTGGCTACCATTAATGGCCACTAAAGGAGTTAGATGGGTTCAGACATGAACAGATCTCAGAACTGAAGCTTTGGCTTTGGCAAGATGGACAGATTTGGAAAGATCCACAGGTCTGACAGAGCTAGTACAGAGAGCATGCTGTTGATCCAATGATACTCCTGCAGGGACAAAATCTGCCTTGGCCAGTGGCACATCAAAGGAGCCAATAGCCATTAGGCAGAGGATCAAGTAAGCAGGTGGTTTTTATCAGTGGAAGGCCTACAAGTGGACAAAGGACAGCCTGGACTACAGGAGAAGCAATAGGTCCACAGGAGGTGGAGATTTGGGCAGACAGTCTACATGCACTGCATGCTACAGCAGCAGGATGCAGGCACTGGAGCTCAGCAGGACACCTGTCCTAAATGACTGAACAAAAGGCAGTATGCAAAGTCAAGAAGAATGAAGTTTTACTCAAAGCTTGTTCCCCAAGATTGTGCACAATTCACCTATTAGAATTCTGGTAAAAGGCCAGAGCAGAATCACCAGCAATTCTAGTAAGTGCTAATTACTCAAGGCTCTTCAAATCCCCCCGAATAACACCAGGTCTGGGGGGATGGAGGAGGCCAAGAAGATTGCTGGAAGACCCCAACTGTGACTTTTGGAGATGCTGTAACAGGAAGCAAAATCAGGTGTGTAGAGAGAGGGAGTTCTTGAAAAAGAGGTAGCCTAAGTATCCTCACCTGAAAAGTAGAAAACACTGTCAACTCCTAGGCTTATTGAAAATATTGAATTCAAGGTGGTTAGCACATAGTTAGAACTCCAAGGATATGAATGAACCAGCTCTTTCAGCTACTCATGGAAACATTACAGTGAACAAGGATACAATCTAGACTTGAAAGCTTTTCAACAGTTTGCGAACCCTGTGGCAATAATAATGGCTAGCTTATTATGGGCCAATCAATGCCTTAAGATCTTTACACATCTCATCCCATTTAATCCTCTTATCCCTCTCAAAGTAGGTAGTAGTATCTTACTTTTCATTTTAGAGATGAGGAAACTAAAGAACAGAGAAGTTAAATGATTTGTCCAAGGTTAGAGGCAGTTGCAGGATTTGAACACGGGCTCAGGAGCCCACATTGATAGCTTAGTTACACATAATACCAGGCTTCCTTTATGGGAGAAAAATAAAAGTAGAGAAAAACCATTGAAGATCAAGAATTAGTCGATTAGATTTCTGTTGAGAACATCAATGGTAGACCACAAAAAAGTACATCAAGAGGGTAGCCAAACGTGGCAGCACATTTTCTATATAATTGTATTTGGTAATCATTTCTCTATGCTCCTGGCATGGAGTTCTATCAGCACAACCATAGCAAGAGCAGGAAGTTTATGGCCGGAGACTTTTATTGCCCAGTATGAGCAATGGTGGTAGACGGCCAGCATCATTTCTAGGTTGTAGGCCTCTGTGGTGCACCGTTACAAGCAGCAGCTGCATTATTTTTCCCATGATCTGTAAATTTCTGTGTGGCAGAATTCCACTTACTAGATTGTCATATAATCTATCCATAGAAACTTTAAATATCAACTTATGTCCCCAGGGATCTAGAAGATTTAATGTAATTTTCAAAGGCATCTAGAGTAGTTGACACCACTTTCAATGAAAACTCATCCAATATAAAAATGGTAGGAAAAAAAGTAGCAGCTTGATGACTGTGAAACATCTGGCAGGTATGCAATACACTTTTATGTAATTCTTTTTAGCTGTACATAAGTAATAAGCAATTCATGCTCATTATAGATAAAGTAGAATAGTAGAACATTTAAAAATTACCCAAAATATTACCAACCAGAGATGATCATTATAAATACTTCATTGTTTAGACTTCTAGGATGTTGTTCTAGTCATTTAACTTTTAGTAAAAGATAGAAATGTATTTATAATTTTATACAGTCTACTGAGTAGCTACCTTCTCATTTAGTAATATTGTTAGTTTGCCATGTCCCATATAGAATTATATTGTAATGATATATTTTTCATTTTCATATATATTATAATGACTGCATATTTTTCTTTTGTTTCATGAATGCCAATTTCATCAGTCCTCTGTTTTAGGGAGCACAGGTTATTGTTCTCACTTCTTCAAGAGCACATCTTACCTTTAACACACATAACATTAGCCTTTTTTATATAGAAATACTGTTACCCATTTTTGTAGTTTGCCTTTCAACTTCTCTGAGGCTTTGCATGCAGTAGTTTAAATTTCATGTAGTAAAATTGCATGAAGGCATCTATTGTGAATTCTGCCTCTGGTGCCATACTGACAAAGCTTTTCAAAATTACCCTCCACCCCAGAATTATATCAATATTTGTGGGCATTTTCTGTCAACATTTTTGTGGCTTTTTAAAATATGTTTGTGAAAGGATAGACTAATATAATCTTGGCAAATCACATATCAAAAACTGAAAAATAAATTGTTTTCTAAAAGAATACTGAGATGAATCTGCTTTGGAGGGGAAAAAAGGGCCTTTGTGTATTACAAAAACTCAAAGTTGAACACAGTAGAGTCGCTTCTGTAAAATAAAGTGTTTGGATTACTTTTTCCCTAAAAGTCGATACAATTGTATTACATACAGAAATGGAAATATTGCCTCCAGTGATGGCATCGTGGTTGGACTACCTGACACTCCATTCCCTGCTCCAGTCCCAAGCCATTCATTGTCTCTCCTGTGTCCATGGGATCTCAGAGAACTGCATCTTCCCATTGGCTTATGCTAATTCTAAATTGATCATCTCCAGAGCTTCATGTATTTTTTCAGATGAGGTGAGGGATATTTTTACATCAGAGAGTACACTGGTCAAAATGAAAAAAATAAATGCTGTGGCTGCTACTCTTAATAATAGTACCACATTTTCCAAACCATGTAATCTGAACTACAGAGATTTATTTTATGTAGCAGCTAAGAAATCTGACATGTAATATGCAAGCTTGTAGAGCCTTAACAAGATTCTACATGCCTTTTCTTTTGCTGATTTCACTTCTAAAGCTGTGTTTTGAGCCTACACTGCCTCCACAGTCAAACGTTAATAATTCTTAAACCTATGCATTATTCCACAGCCACCTTTCAGATGTCAGTCAGTGACATCCCTAACTTCCAGTCTAAGATGTTTTCCCCTTGGAAGAATCTGTTCATTACTGTAGTTAACAACCACTCCGTTAGCAAAGCGCATTGAGACAGGGCAGTGGACAAGTTAATGGTGTAACAAATCAGTCGTTAAGCTAAATGGTCAGTTTGCACAGTACAGTATTATTGCTTTATTGAACCCAAAATAGAGATTTACAGCAGTTACATTTTATTCAAGGTACAAGATTCACAGATGAAATACAGAGGGGTGCAGTTTTGTTTTATACTACTTTCATTAAGAACCCAATTGCACAGCAAAATCAGTTAGTATATATCTTGTTCCATGTGACAGCCAATTTTCCACTGAGATTGGAAACTCTTGGAGCTTTTTAATCCTTGATCTCACTCTGGGAGTAAAAAGGGTGGGAGTTATAGCATGTTTTCAAATTGTTTAAAGTAAAGCATCAGTGGTAACAACCACTTCTCCTGGCTCCTGGACAATGGAACTTCTCTAGGTGGATGGGGCATTGCCTTTGTTCCACATCTACTTTGACAATGAAATCTGTCTGGGACATGCTTATAGGCCCAACACACTAAGGTATTTATTTTCCATGTAATTGCTGTTCCAAAAAAATGCTTACTGTTATAAACATATGTTATCAAAATAATCTATCACACATCAATTTGACTAAGTACCAGAAATAATTTTATCATAATTCATTTCACCCTTTTGGGGAGCTCTATCTGTACTTTATACCAAGCACTGTCAAACTTTTATCTAGGGATACAGCAGGTAATAGTCCTCATGGGGTTCACATTCTTGTGGAGACAATAGATCTCATGAGCAAATGGATATATGAAATATAACTTTTTAAGTATTAAGTCCTTTTATTTTTAATTGTTTTTATTAAATAATAACTTTAATAAGTTATTAAACTTTGTACATCGATGCATTTATGAGGTTCAGGGTACTGCTTTGATATACAATGTGAAATGCTTACATTGAACTAAGGAACACATCCTTCACAATTATACTCATTTCTTAATAGCTTTGAAATGTACCATTGCATCATGCACATTAGGTGAGATCCCCCCAAATACTCTCCCTTCTCCTATTTCCTCTCTCCCCTCCCCTCTCTTTCCTCTTCCCTTGTACTTTCTGGGCTAAAGTTATGTTTTGCCATTCATATGAGTGCATAGGTTGTTATATATTGATTTCACAGTAGTATTGAGTACATTGGATGCTTTCTTTTCCATTCTTGAGATACTTTCCTAAGAAGAATGCGTTCCAGCTCCATCCAGGTAAACATAAACGATGTGAAGCCTCCATCTTTTTATGGCTGCATAGTATTCCACGGTGTACATATACCACAATTTGTTAATTCATTCATGAGATTGATGGGCACTTGGGCTATTTCCATGTCTTGGATGTTATGAATAGGGCTGAAATAAACATTCTGGTGCAAATGTCTTTGTCGTAAAATAATTTTTGATCATTTGGGTATATTCCTAGTAGAGGAATTGCAGGTTCGAACAGTAGGTCTACTTTTAGTTCCTTGAATGTTCTCCAAATTTCTTTCCAAAACAGTCGTATGAGCTTGCATTCCCACCAGCACTGTAGAAATGTTCCCTTCTCACCACATCCACTTTAACATCTGTAGTTTTGGGGATTTTGTGATGTGGGCTAATCGTACTGGAGTTAGATGACATCTCAAAGTGGTTTTGATTTGCTTTTCTCTGATGATTAAGGATGATGAACATTTTTTTCATGTGTTTGTAGACCATGCACCTGTCTTCATCAGAGAAGATTCTGCTCAAGCCCAAATAGAAATGGGATTATTTATTCTTGTCAATTAGTTTAAGTTCTCTGTAGATACTAGTTATCAGACCTTTGTCAGAAGCATAACCTGCAAAAATCTTCTCCCATTCTGAAGGTTGTCTTTTTGCTTTACTTACTGTGCTCTTGGCTGTGCAAAAGCTTTTTAGTTTGATCGGATCCTAGTAATATATTTTTGGTGTTGCTTCAATTGCCCAGGAGGTCCTCCTCATAAAATATTCTCCCAGGCCAATTTCTTCAAGTGTTTTCTCTGCACTTTCTTCTAGTATTTTTGTAGGTTTATGTCTTAAATTTAAATCTTTTATCTAGTGAGAATCAATTTTTGTTAATGGTGAGAGGTGTGGGTCTAGTTTCAGTCTTCTACAGGTCACCAGCCAGTTCACCCAGCACCATTTGTTAAATAGGGAGTCTTTCCTCCGCTGAATATTTTTGATAGGCTTGTCAAAGATCAGATGGTGATAAACAGCTGGGTTCATCTCTTGGTTCTCTATTCTGTTCCATAAATCCACCACTCTGTTTTTGTGCCAGTACCATGCTGTTTTGATCACTAAAGATTTATAGTATAACCTGAAGTCTGGTAAAGTGATACCTCCTGATTTTTTCTTATTTCTGAGTAATGTATTTGCTATTTGAGGTTTTTTTCTGATTCCATATAAAAGTGATTTTAAGAAAATAAAATATTCTCCCAAAGAGTGGTTGGGTGGAAGTCAACTGCTCACATAAGCAGTGGAAACTATGTTATTTGGAAGACTACAGAAAAATCAACCAATCAAGGGTCCCCTAATCAAAAAAAAAGTGTTTCACTGAAAACATATAAAACACACTTTCACATACTTTCAAAGTCCTATCTTTCTTTATAGTTTCTGTTGGAAAACCTTTTGGGTTCAGAAGAGAAGAGCACAGCTGAACATTAAAGTTTAGTAAGACTTTAGGGAGAGCATATGTTGAAGGTACCTGCTCAGTACAAAACGCTTGTTATCATGGTAACTGCAATGATGGGAAAGGTCAGGATAGCTGGGGTTTACAAATAATTGCTTGGTTCAGATCTATAAAAAATTATTAAATCGATCCTACAGAGGACACACATTTTGTTATGCTATAAGAACGTCAGGGTAGAAGTTCTCCAGCTTACAGACTAATTCTGGACTTTAGCTAAATATCAGGTAATATATTCATGTTCTGCAGTTATAAAACCAAACTGACCTTTAATTTCTTTACTGGGACTAAAATGCCACAAGATAAACTGTTAGATCTTGTGTGTGAGTGTATGTGTGACTACAGTGTGTGTGACGTGTGTGTGTATGCACGCTCAATGGCATCTGACAATTTGAAATTTCCAGACCACTTATGAGACATCAACAAAGAAGAAAATATCTTCAGAAAGTCCATGCTGTACATGTACTATTTGGAACATTTTAAGAATGAATTCTTTCAGTATTGAATCACTTCACTTTCATGTTATGGTTGGCAAAGTAGACCTTGCTTTGACAAGATAAAGGCTATTTATGTAACACTTGCCAGATCATGTGTAGCTCAGATCATATGGTATATTTGCATAAATGTAAATGACAGCCTTTAGGGATCCTTTTGATGCCTGCTCCAGTGCTATGGCAGTATATTTTCCCAAATACAGACTGTCAGAGTTCCCACACTAATTAATCCATTCATAAAAACAGACAACAAAACAAAACTCATTGTCATTGCCTGCATAGAACTCCTGAAAGTTAGATAAGAACTTCCAGCCATAATTCTCTTGACCTTGGTGGAGGAACGGGGGCGCATCAGTGAGGGTACAAGCAGAGGGCAAGTGGCAGGCTCTAAAAGGTGACTCACCTGTCATGAGTGGGACATCTTCCAAAGGTGCAGGAAGATTAAGGGAGACCAACAAGGGGCTGTAGTGCAACCTGGAGTTAGCAACAGAAGCAATTTTAAACAGGCATGAAAGGGCAAAGGATGTGTATTAGTTTTCTCACCGCTGGAAAAAACTGATCACAAACTTGATGACTTAAAATAACAGAAAGTTTTTTGCTTATAGTTCTGAAGACCAGAAGTCCAAATGAGCCAAACAGAGCTAAAATTAAGGTGTTGGCTGCTCTCCCTCTCGAGGCTCTGGGGGATAACCCAATGTCTTCCCTGTTCCAACATCTACTGCTGCAATCCTTTCATTCCTTGGCCATGGTCCTCTGTTCCATCTTCAAAGCCAGTACTGGACATCTTCCCTTTGCATGCTTTTTTTCTTCTTTATGTAGTCAAAAGTCCCTCTATCTTCATCTCTTAAGAATGTTTTACTTTCAATTGCATTTAAGATTCAACTAGATAATCCACTATAAAGCATTCATCTCAAGATCCTTAAGTTAACAATATCTGTAAGACCCTATATTCATGTAAAATAATATTCAGAGGTTTCACAGATTAGGACACAGATATTATTGAGGACCACAGGGAGGAAGGTGGAGCTGAGGAAAAGCTGTTTAATAGGAGATGTGGTCTGTGGCATTAAGACGCAGCCACCTCCATGAGATTGACAAACAGGAAGAGTCTGGGAAATAAGCACCTCACCATCTTTCTTGTTCTACTCTCTAACTTTTGCCAATGACTCCAAAAAGCCAGTTGGAAATTAATGGGCAAGGAAGGCCAGACAGTGCAGTGTTCATAAATGTCAGCATTTTAGAGCACAGAGAAAGGTAAAAGGGGGTAAAGTGTGAACCTCAAGAATCAAACAAAGAATATATGATGAAGATGTGTACCAGGAGGAAGCTGACAAGAGTTCTGAGGCCATGAGGACTCCAACAAGAGGATAGGGAGATAGGAATCAGATTACCATGGCTGAAAAAGCCCCAGCCAAGTAGCCTAAATTTAGAGAGGTGAGGCTCAATTTCCATGTTACCAGAGAGTCTCATCCTAGAGCAGTGTTTCTCAACCTCTTTTTATCTCATGGCACACCTGAAACTATAGTTAAGCTTCTGCAGCACACTTAAATTATATGGATTTTTGAAAAGAACATACTTACTGTACTTTGAAATTATTCTGAAAATAATTTAATTAATGATCTTTTAAAATTTTGTGGCATACCTAAGATCCTCTGATGGCACCATGGTACACCAGTTGAAAATCACTCTCCTAGAGACTAGGAAATTATTCTAGTGATAAGAAAAATAATTCACTGAGTATACGTGAAACTCAACCAGGATTTCACTCTACAAGATTCCTTTCAAAGTTTTGGAAACTCAACGAGGCTTTTTCAACTACAAGTTGACTATCTATCTCCCAAATGTTTGGGACCAGAAGTGTTTACCAATTTTGGATTTTTTCAAATGTGGAAATCTTTTCATTATACTTAGCAGCTAAACTCCCCTAATCCAAAATCTGCAATGCTATAATAAGCATTTGAGCATCATGTTGCGGCTCAAATAATTTCATATTTCAGATTTGGGATGTTCAGATTAGGAATACTCAACCCATTGTGGTTTGCACTTTACAAAGTAAAGAAAGAATGTTTCAGTGTAAATTTGGTGGGAAAGATCTAATGCCTCTCTCCATGGTTTGGATTAATATTGTCACAAAAGGCAGCATAGAATTGATAGTCTTCTCTTTTTACTGTAAATACTTAAACCAAAATTTAATGAGCTCAAGGAAAGCAAAACTTGGTTTCACTAAGTCCAGGAATTGACTTGCCTACAACAAGGTCTGTATTGGAATTATCTCTAGGCTAAGATTTCTATGGCAAATTCTATCTATGTTTCCAAAAGCTGTGAAACTCTGCAGATGATTGACATTGGTGGTTTGTATTTCACTGGCCATAATATGAAGATCCAGAGTAAGGGTACCAATCTCTTGAGCAAAGCCTAAGGAATACAAGAGTACATAACAAATTAAATATTAACATTTTAGAGGACAATTACCATGGAAACTTGTTACACACAGTAGGAATTCCAGAGACCACCTTACCTCAACTCCCTTTTGGAAGTTAATGAAAATCTATTTTTGGATTGAAGAGTGGAGAAGTATAATTTAACCCTCTACCAGATTGTTTCTCTGCCTTTTTTTTTTTTTTTTTTTTGCAGTTTTTGGCCAGGGCTGGGTTTGAACCCGCCACCTCTGGTATATGGGGCCGGCTCCCTACTCACTGAACCATAGGCACCACCCTGTGTTTCTCTGCCTTTTAACTAAGATCTAGTGAAAACTCCACCTTAATAAAATAGATTCAACATTTGGCCAAAAGGTAATGCAAGATGTGCTCTTTAATCAGTAGAGTTCCAAATTTCTCTATTCTTTTGTTCGTTTGTTCATGTTCTATTTGTTTTACATTTTTTGTGTTCTCCACATCAATCATAGTTTCATTTCTTACACAAAGATTCATAATGACAGTGGGGTCCTTCTTTCCAGAGCCTAGGTAAAGAGTAACACTGCTACCACCACCAGAGCCCCAAAAGGACCCAGGGCAGGGACTGAGCATCAGCTGGCCTCACAATAAATCTTCTCCCTCACTTCATCTCTTGCTTGTATTGGCCACCACCCTCTTGTTCAGATGGGGGAGGCTACAAGCTAATTACCAACGGCTCAGGATCTTAGGGCAGATGAAGAGCCATTGAGGATTCAAAACTCAAAAATGAAGACACTGAGGAAAAATATGAAGCCACAGACTTGGCAGAAGGAAGAAGATGTACCTGATGGCCTGAATCCTTACCAGGTGCAGACAGAATTACTCTATTTATAAAAGGAGAAGAACCAAAGTACATTGTGAGTTTTCTAATGGACTTTACAAACAACAATATAGGGAATTTCATCATTAAATGCCTAGATGTTTCACTCTATTATCGTCTATACACCCAGTTTTACATCCAGAATAAAACAGCTCTTCTTCTAAAGACTGAAACGGTACCCCAGAGAGAGGCAACCTTCAAGTCCTCCTTCATTCCACCTGGAGACACCACAAGTGGATGACCCTTTGGTCTAAGAATCAATCTGAATTCAAAGATTTGAATGGCAATGTGTTCCAGGATGTAACCTTCAATCAAATGTTTATAATTGGATTTAAAAAATGATCTTTACATACGTATTTCTTGCTAGTATGGAAACTGGCTGTCATTAGATTTAATCTGCTCTAAGACACTAGAAAGCAGCAGAGACCCACACAGAAAATAGAAATAGAGGCTGATTTGATTCCTTATAAAACTTGGAATCAAGTTGATAACGGTTTCACCTCAAAGTTTTCCAAAAAAACAGGCACAGGAGAGATCAATGGAATTTGATACACAAATGCTTCTTGGACAATTCAACCTTTATTTAACTGCCCCAATACTTTTTGGCATAAGAGGAATTAATACAGAGAAGCCCTATCACTATGGAAGGCAACCACAACTGATGCATGGATAGAGCAATCAGAGTCTGTGATAATAATAATGTTGCTAAAAATGAATCAAATTCACTTCTTTGTAGTCACATACTCAATTTTATAAAACCACTGTAATCAATGGGTTTGTGTGTTATGCATGTAATCATTGTTGTGCTACTTGGAGGATGCCTTTAGGATGCTAAACACAAGGTCTGACAATTAAATTTGTGAACTTGCCACCATGCACTTACGTGGGCGGCATTGTACAAACAACTCAATGAAGTTCCATAACCTTGGTATATCAGTGTCTCACAGCTGTGATCCTGCTGACATGTGGCACCGTCTTGTTCAGCGGAGTTCATTATTGTTGTTCTGTGTTTTTTATGTGCTGTTGCAAGAATGTCAGGGCTTGAATAAGAGTAATGAACAAACATTTGCAAATTTCTTGTTAAACTTTGCAAGAGTAGAAGTGACATCAAGAGCATGATAGTGTATTGGGGGTAATGCCATGAATAAAACAGTAGTGTACAAATGGATTAAACCTTTTCTGAGAGAAGAGAAAGCACAACTAATGAAGAGAAGTTAGTATGGCTACTAACCAATGAAAGCATGGCAAAAATTCATCAAATTGTGCATCAAATCATCAGCTGATTATGAGAAGAATAGCAGACCAAGTAAACATCAATAGAGTAACATTTAGGAAAATCTTAACTGAAAATCTTGGCCTGAGAATAGTGTGTATAAAGATGGGATCTTGCAGCTCACATGGCACTACCAGTGAGGGAGTTTTTAGCTAGAAACAAATAATTGTATTGAAATGCCTTCCCTCCTCACCTGATCATTTGTCCCCATGACTTTTTCTTTTACCCCCCAAAAAAGGAAATACTAAAAGGAAGATATTTTCATGACATTCAGCACATAAAAGGTAATAGGATGATAGTTCTGATGGCCATTCCAGTAAAAGCATTCCATAATTGCTTTGAAGGGTGGACTAGGCACTAGTGTTGGTGAGTAGTTTCCCCAGTGAAGCTCTTCAAAGGTAACCATAGTGATATTCAGCAATGAGATACATAGCACTTCTTCTAAAATGAGTTTATGACCTTAATTGTCAGACCTTATGCAGTATCTTGTGTCTCTTCCTTTTTGACAATTTCTGATATTATCTATTCCCAAACACACTATATATGAATTTGTCCCCATCTGATGGTAGATTTCATGACTAGAACTGTCATAAAAGAAAAGTTTATATATTTCTCTGAATGCCCCAAATCCATATTTAAAGCACAAATTCATCTTTTGTTGTAAGGGGGTAGTTGTTGATTTATAACTAGTGTTCTAAAGGAACACTCATAAATGGCTGATATTTTAGCACTAGAAATTGTTATTCTCTATTCATACTCTTGACTTTAACATATGCTCTCTGAGTAATCTTCCTAAGCAGTTAAGAAATGTGGGAAACCTTTAAGCAATCAAATTCTGAAGAATGAAAGGTTTCTCTGAATTTGCTATATAGACCTGACCTTTATTTTATAACAGAAAGAAAACAGTACCAAAAAATGGGAATTAAGTGGAAAACATTGGCTTAGATAGGAATCATTTATTAAAAGTTTATAGTTATGTGAACACTGATTAGTGGATTTAAGTTTCAGAAACTCTACTCATTTTCATAAATTCTTAAATATGCAAATTATGTAGTATACCACTCATTGCATAAAATAAATAGTCAGATAATTTTCCAGGGGGAGAATATGCATGAGGGGCGCATATCTAAATCAAAAACTACCCTTTCCCTTTCCCCAACCCCCCAGGTGGGATGCTGGGGAATAGTAAATTAGGATCAAATGCCTTCAAAGAAGTCTTCTTGAAGACTTTTGGCCCAGGATGGCAATCTGAGCTCACATGCTTAACTCCACTTCCTCTACAGACTCCCATTAAACACCACTGGCCACCAGGAGTGGCACTGGGAAAGAGTGCCACTCACTTGCCAGAAGCTTTAAGGAATTTTCATGAGGTACAAAGCAAATTACACCAGGCTGCAGCAAAGACCTACCAAACTTCAACCTCTAGACGAGATAAAAAAGCCAGTGTGGGAACAAAAGAAAAATTCTCCTGGCACATCTCAATTAGCCCCTTTCTCCACACCTGCAACTCAAAACAAAAGGGGAAGCAGTTATTAGTTCATAGAAAACAATAATAACTGTCATACTTTAAAGCCTCAGAAAGTGGCCAGATTCCAAAATCCACACAGATTTAGCTGAAGTATCCCTGGTGTCCGCCTGCCATGAGCAAAAGTATAAATTGAACAAACAGGATGTTACTTCTTTTTAAATATAGGTACATTTACCTGTAAGAGAAGCCAGTTGCCTTGAAGAGAGTGGTGAAGGACTCTCAGCCAGTGAGAACACAAAGGAATTTTGCCTTTTTGCCTTCCTTCATTGGCAATCTGTTTTTCCTACATACCAAGGAATTTCATATTCATCATTAAAACCCCAAAATGTCAGAGATTTTGGCATGGATCTGGAGAAAAGGGAACACTTCTACATTGCTGGTGGGAATGCAAACTAATATGGTCCTTTTGAAAAGTTATTTGTAGAATACTTAGAGATCTAAAAATAGAATTGCTGTTTGATCCTGTAATTCCTCTACTAGGTATATACCCAGAAGACCAAAAATCACACTATAACAAAGATATCTGTATCAGAATGTTTATTTCAGCCCAATTCATAATTGCTAAGTCATGGAAAAAGTCCAAGTGCCCATCGACCCACAAATGGATGAATGACTTGTGGTATATGTACACCATGGAATATTATGCAGCCTTAAAGAAAGATGGAGCCTTTACCTCTTTCATGTTTACATGGATGGAGCTGGAAAATATTCTTCTTAGCAAAGTATCTCAAGAATGGAAGAAAAAGTATCCAATGTACTCAGCCCTTTTATGAAACTAATTTAAAGCTTTCATATGAAGGCTATAACCCAATTACAGCACAAGAATACAGGGAAAAGGGCAAGGGAGGGGAAGGCGGCTGGAGTATTTTTAAAAGTAGTTTCCAAAGCTCAAGGCATCTTCCACCCCCTCCCACTCTTTTCTTCTCTTCCTATTCCCCAACCCCCCACCACTGGCTCCTTCATTCTGTCACTGCTTTTAAACCAGGTAACCAGGGATTGAGGGGTTGAGCTCAAGAGCGGGTGGGAGGGGTCCCAGAGCTGTTAATTGCACACGACAACCATGACATTGGTCATATCATTCACAGAAGTTCCTGTCTCCTTCCATCTACAGTCGCAGCTCATTTCCGGACGCCTTTTTCTTCAGGCCAGGCAGTGAGTTGATGATCCAGGTTCAAGAAACTTCCTTGCCTTCCAGCTCTTGGCCAGCTGAAGTGTGGAAGGTGGAGGAGGAGCCTTGAGTTAGGAGGCGCTTGAGAAGGAGGGGGAAGTGATGGAGGTGATGGTGGGGGCCAAGAAGACAAATGCTGGCTACAAAGCTGAGAAGATGAAGCTGGAACCATTATAGGAGCGTATGCTAGAACGAGAGGAGAACTTGACATCATCACCAATGCCAGGGTCGAGGAGGAGATGCTCCGTTCAACTTCCCGTCACTGTTACAGCAGTTCCTCGCCCTTAGGCCTGTGCCACAAGGCCCTCCCTCAGTTCTAGTCACTGGCCAAGTCCAGAGGCCAGCCACGGAGGTCAGCCCTACATCTGCCTCCATGCAACCCCCACCATGGTCTGGGTCTTGGCACCAGTCCTGGAGTAGATTCCAGTAGGGGTCTGGGCAGCAGATGTGAAGCTTCTCTGGTGGCCCAGGTGGCTATGGGGATCGAGAAGGATTAGAGAATTGGTTGCTGGAATTTGATCACAGTCCCACGGGCTGCTCTTATGCGGAGAGCATTAAAGTGGGGATAAAAGAATCTGAGGCTGATCTATCAGTGTTTAGTTTTGAGTGGAACCCCACAGACTAAGGAGCATAAAGAAAATCATGCATCTGTCATATGTGTAGTACTCATATGAACAAATTCCACTCTTGTGTCTCCTTTGGCCTTTTTGGCTGCTTTACTCAGAAATATGTTCACAAACATGCAGAAACAAAACCACACAATTTAGCTATAGACCTCTATCATGGGGTTATACATTGTTTTATGTGTAAGAATTATGTGCATGACAAAGGCATAGAACAGATTGACAAAGAAACAAAGGAAAAAAATTTGAGAGTATTAACTTTTGCCTCAACAGACACTTCTCATCAACATTTTATGACATCAGGGGTTGAAGAACAGCAATCAACCAGTGAGACAAAGGAAGAGGAGCCGAAATTGGTGAAATCCAAGCTAAAGAGGAGAAAAAAGTCAGCCTATGCTGTAGGCCTAAGAAGGCTAATCAATCTTGGAAACACCTGTTTTATGAATTGTATTGTCCAGGCATTTACCCATATTCCTCTACAGAAAAATTTCTCCCTTTTCTGGCAAGCAAAAATATGTAATGACAAGCCCCAGCTTGTTTTTGGTGTGTAAAGTGTCTTCACTTTTTTATGTTATGTATTCTGGGAGCCAAACTCATATTCCCTATAAGTTACTGCATGTTTAGCAGGGCACACGCAGCAGGATACCCATGAATTTCTTATTGCAATATCAGATGTGCTACATAGACACAGCAAAGATGATACCAATAACCCCGACTGCTGTAACTGCACCACAGACCAAGTTTTTACAGGTGGCTTGCAGTCAGATGTCACATGTCAAGCCTACCATAGCATTTCCACCATCATAGACCCATGCTGGGATATCAGCTTGAACTTGCCTGGCTCTGTGCTACATCCAGTTCCCAGATCCCAGCGATGATTGACAGTACAGTGAGCAGGAATAACCACATTCCAGGAATCCCCTCACTTACTGACTGCCTACAGTGGTTTACAAGTCTAGAACACTTAGGAAACAATGCTAAAATCAAATGCAGTAATTTCCAAAGCAACCAGGAATCTACTAAACATCTCACAATGAAAAAGTTATCCATTGTGGCTTGTTATCGCCTCAAGCAATTGAACATGTAGGCAAACACAGGCAAAAGGTTAATACCTTTATCTCCTTTCCCTTGGAGCTGGACATGACTCAATTTTGCACCTCTACTGAAGACAGCAGAATGAAAGGAGGCCAGTCCTAACAGATTGTGTGCCCAACAGCAATAAATATTCCATGTTTGCAGTGATTAATCACCACGGAACTTTGGAAAGTGGCCACTATGCCCACTTTATCCAGCAACAAAAAGACAAGTTGTTCAGCTTTGATGATGCCACCATCACCAAAGTTACCATTGAGGATGTTTTCTACCATGAAGGATATTTGCTGTTCTATTACAAATAGGATCTAGAGAAAGACTAGCCTTACCAGACCCCTTACCAGAAAAAAAAAAAAGTAAAAATGATTAGGTGAGGATTCCGAAGTAACAGACACACCTATATGAAATGGACAATGACAACAATCCCCGTACAACAACAACTACCTCTTGAAGTAACACAAAAGCCTACCAGGAATGGACAATGACAACAACACTTGTATGACAACTATAACTTTGATAATAGAGAACCTATAACATTTTACCATGGCCCACCAGGAATGTAGGAAGAAAAAAATGAGTACTATTCAGTGACCATTCAGTCTTAAAAAATGGGGAGAGAGGCAGTGCCTGTGGCTCAGTGAGTAGGGCGCCAGCCTCATATACCAAGGGTAATGGGTTCAAACCCGGCCCCAAACAAACTGCAAGAAATAAATAGCTGGGCCTTGTGGTGGGTGCTTGTACTCCCAGCTACTCGGGAGGCTGAGGCAAGAGAATCACCTAAGCCCAAGAGCTGGAGGTTGCTGTGAGCTGTGATGCCACAGCACCCTACAGAGGGTGAAAAAGTGAGACTCTGTCTCAAAAAAAAAAATGGGGAGAGGGTAAAGAGGTTGAAAATGGTCTCTTAAAGCATAATTAAATGAAAGAATACTCTAGGTTGGGAGAGTGGGAATAGAGGTGTTCTGATGATTCTGCATATCATTTGTTTCTTTTTTTTTTTTACCCTCTCTCCTCATTTGCTTCTTTTTCTTTTTCTTTCTTTTACAGACAGAGTCTCACTTTGTCATCCTCAGTAAAGTGCGGTGGCATAGTACTGAGTAGATTGGATATTTTTTTATCCATTCCTGAGATACTTTACTAAGAAGAATATTTTCCAGCTTCATCAATGTAAACATAAAAGAGGTAAAGTCTCTCCATTTTTTTAAATGCACATAGTATTCCACGGTATAAATACACCACAATTTATTAATCCATTCATGGGTTGATGGGCACTTGGGCTTCTTCCATGAGTTGGCAATTATGAATTGAGCTGCGATGAACAATCTGGTGCAAATATCTTTATTGCCAAATGAGATTTGGTCCTCTGGATATACACCTAGAAGAGGAATTGCAGAGTCAAACAGCAGGTCTACATTTAGATCCTTGAGTGTTCTCCAAACTTCCTTCCAAAAGGAATGTACCAGCTTACATTCCCAGCAGCAGTGCAGAAGTGTTCCCTTTTCTCCACATCCATGCCAACATCTGTAGTGTTGGGATTTTGTGATGTGGGCTACTCTTACTTGGGTTAGATGGTATCTCAGAGTGGTTTTGGTTTGCATTTCTCTGATGATGAAAGATGATGAGCATTTTTTCATGTATCTGTAAATCATGTGCCTTTCTTCTTCAGAGAAGCTTCTGTTCATGTCTCTGGCTCACAATGAAATGGGATCACTTGTTTTTTTTCTTAGTAATAAGTTTGAGTTCTCTGTGGATTCTGGTTATCAGAAATTTGTCAGAAATGTAACCTGAAAAAATCCTCTCCCTTTCTGAGGGCTGTCCATTGGCTTTACTTAGTGTGTTCTTTGGAGTGCAGAAGCTTTTTAATTTGACCAGATCCCAGTAATGTATTTTTGATGTTGCTTCAATTGCCTGGGGTATCTCCTCATAAAGTATTTTACCAGGCCAATTTTTTCAAGTGTTTTCCCTGTACTCTCTCTAAGAATTTTTATAGTTTCATGAATTAAGTTTAAGTTCTTTAGCCAGTGAGAGTCAATTTTTGTTAGAGGAGAAAGGTGTAGGTCCAGTTTCAGTCTTCTACTGGTTGCCAGTCAATTCACCCAGCACCATTTGTTGAATACAGAATCTTTCCCCAAATTTATATTTTTGATACGCTTATCAAAAATCAAATGGTGATAAGTGTCTGAGTTCACCTCTGCGTTTTCAATTCTGTTCCATACATTTACCTCTCTATTTTTGTGCCAGTACCATGCTGTTTTGATCACTACCGATTTATAGTATACTCTAAAGTCTAGAAGTGTGATTCCTTCCGATTTGTTTTTATTTCTGAGTTACGTCTTGGCTATTCAATGTTATTTCTGTTTCCATATAAAACGAATTACTAATTTGTCCAGGTCTTTAAAGTATGACAGAGGTGCTTTAATAGGGATCACATTAAATCTGTAGATTGCCTTAGGTAATATATACATTTTAACAATGTTGATTCTTCCCAGCCATGAACATGGTATATTTTTTCATTTGTTAACACGTTCAGCTATTTCTTTCCTCAGTTTCACACTTCTCTTTATAGAAATCATTCACGTCCTTTTAGATACACTACTAGATATGTCTTTTTCTTTGGCACTATTGTAAAGGGTATGGAGTCCTTGATTGTTTTTTTCCCTTGACTGTTGTTGGTATATATAAAGGCTACAAATTTGTGAGTGTTAATTTTGTACCCTGAGACATTGCGGTATTCTTTGATCACTTCTAGGAGTTTTGTAGTTGAGTCCTGGGGTTTTCAAGAAATAGAATCATATCATCTGTGAAGAGTGACAGTTTGATCTCCTCTGGTCCTATTTGAATCTCCTTAATTGTCTACACTTGCATGATTATGGTGCCCAAGACTTCCATTACAATGTTAAAAAGCAGTGGAGTCAGTGGGCATCCTTGCCTGCTTCCTGATCTGAGTGGAAATGATTTTACTTTACTCCATTCAATATGATATTGGCTGTGGGTTTGCTGTAAATGGCCTCTATCAGTTTAGGAAATATTTCTTCTATACCTGTTTTCTTAAGCATTCTGATCAAGAAAGGATGCTGGATAAGGTTTTTCTGCATCAGTTGAGAGAATCATATGGTCTTTGTTTTGAATTTGTTTATGTGATGTATTATATTTATGGATTTACATATATTGAACCATCCTTGGGACCCTGGGATGAAACCCACCTGGTTCTGATGTATAATTTGTTTAATGTGTTGTTGGACTCTATTTTCTAGGATCATATTGAATATTTTGCATCAATATTCATTAGAGATATTGGTCTATAACTTTCTTTCCTTGTTGGGTCTTTTCCTGGTTTGAGTATTCAGGGATATATTTACTTCACAGAATATGTTGGAAAGTATTCCTTCTATTTCTAAGTTTTGGGAAAGGTTAAGTAATATAGATACTAGCTCCACTTTAAAGGTTTGGTAGAATTCTGATGTGAAGCCATCTGGTCTCCCACTTTTCTTTTTGGGGATATTTCTTATAGTTCATGCTATTTCAGAACTTGTTATAGGCTTGTTCAATATTTCCACTTCTTTCTGGCTAAGTCTAGGAAGGTGGCAAGTTTCCATGTATTGATCTCTTTCCTTCAGATTTTCATACTTCTGAGCATAGAGTTTTATGTAATATTCATTGAGGATTTGTTGAATTTCTGAGGAGTGTTATTATCAGGCTTTTATCATTTCTGATTGATGAAATTAGGGATTTTACTCTTCTACTTCTGGTTATGTTAGCCAAAGGTTTATCTATTTTATTGACCTTTTCAAAAAACCAACTTTTTGATTGGTTGATCTGTTGTATGAGTCTTTTGCTTTCAATTTCATTTAGTTCTGCTCTAATTTTAGTTATTTATTTTCTTCTGCTGGGTTTAGGGTTGAAGTGTTATTTTTTTCCAGTTGGTTGAGATGTCCCATTAAGTTGTTGATTTCCTCTTTTCATTCTCTTGAGGAAGGCTTGAAACAGTATAAATTTCCCTCTTAGGACTGCCTTTTAGGTATCCCAGATGTTCTGATAGTTTGTGTCTTCCTGAGCATTTTGTTCCAAAAATTTGGTAATTTCCTTCTTAATCTCATCCATGACCTAGCTACCATTCAGCATGAGGTCATTTAGTTTCCATGTTTTTGTATGCGTATATAGAATCCAGTTGTTGCTGAGTTCAAATTTTATTCCATGATATTTCAAGAAAATACAGAAATGATTGCTATTCTTTTAAATTTGTTGAGTTTAGACTTGTGACCTAACATGTGATCAATTTTGGAGGATGATCCATGGGCTGATGAGAAGAATGTGTATTCAGTTTGTTAGGATGAAATGTTTTGTAGATTTCTGTTACTTGCAAATGTTGAATGCTTAAGTGTAAGTCTTAAATTTCTTTGCTTAGCTTCTTATTGGAGGTTCTATCCAACACTGCCCAAGGGTTGTTAAAATCTCCATCTATTATGGGGCTGGAGAAATTCAAGTTGCTCATGTCTGTTAGTATCTGTTTTATAAATTGAGGTGCATTCTGGTTGGGTGCATAAATGTTAATAATTGAAATCTCATCATGTTGAGTGTTGCCCTTACAAATATGACATGACCATCCTTATCTTTCCTTACTTTTGTTGGTTTAAAGCCTATTGTATCTTTGAATAAAATTTCAACAGCTGCTTTTTTCTGATTTCCATTTGCCTGAATTATAGATGACCATCCCTTCACTCTGAGTCTATGTTTATCTTTTAAGGTAAGGTGAGATTCTTGAATTCAGCTGATGTCTGGCCTGAGATTTTGTATCCAGTCAGCCAACCAGTACCTCTTTAGAGGACAATTTAAGCCATTCACATTGATTGAGAGTATTGATAAGACAGATAGTATTTTGGGTACCAATTTTTTTGAAAGTCCAGTGGATATTTTTAATCCTTTCACCACTGTGGAAGTTGGAATTTGATCAAAAGTTTCTTTAGGGGTGGTGGATTGTGCTCTTCATTATGGAAGATAGGTCTGAGAATATCCTGGAGCGCTGGTTTAGTTATGGCAAATTTCTTCAACATGTGCATGTCATTAAAGTATTTAATTTCTCCATCATAGATGAAACTCAGTTTAGCTGGATATTGGATCCTGGGAGGAAAGTTATTTTGTTTAAAGAGATAATGGTTGATGACCTCCCTCTTCTAGCTTGAAAGGTTTCAGCAGAGAGATCTGCAGTCATTCTAATGTTCTGCCCCCTGTATGTTATGGTTTTCTTACGTCTGTCTGCTTGCAGAATTTTCTCCTTCATATTAACTTTGGTGAAGCTAATTGTAATGTTTCTATGAGAATTTGAATTTGGGTTGAGTCATGCCAGTGTTCTGAAACCATCTGCTATCTGAATTTTAGAATCATTTGTCATGTCTGGAAAATTCTCTTTGATTATTTCCTGAAGTAAGGCATCTGTATTCTTTTCAGCATCTTCATTGACTTCAGGAATTTTTATAAGGTGAATATTGTATCTTTTTTAATTATCCCAGAGCTCTATGAGAGAATGATCAATTTTTTCTCCACTTTTTATCCTCTTTGAGCATTTGGGAGCATTCAAAAGCTTTGTGTTCAATGTCAGAGATCTTTTCTTCAGCCTGCTCCATTCTGTTACTGAGGGATTGTACTGTATTTCTTAGATCTTTGAGGGCTGCAAGTTCTTGCCTTAATGTGTCAAAATCTTTGGTGATTTTGTCTTTTAATTCATTGAATTCTTGAGACATCTTTTGAATTCCTCCTTGAAATTATAAATCCTTCATTATCTCCATTCTGTTGATCTTATTTGCTACCCAAATTCTGAACTCAATTTCTGATGTCTCAGCCATTTGTTTATGAATGGGATCTTGTGCTGTGTCTGCTATATCATTCCTTGGGGGAGTTGATCTATACTGATTATTCTTGTTACCAGGGTTTTTCCACTGATCCTGTCTCATGATTGTTTTTCATCATTGGCTACATGAGCAGGTAAGGTGAAATTGGATTGCAATTTCCTGGAGTTATGATTAACCAGCCCTTTGTCAAGGATCTGGGACTGATGACTGCAGCTTTTTCCCCTGTAGCTTTGCAAAGGACCCATACATTATTATAGTCTGATGCTGAGGAAACCTGCTTTGTGTGGTGGGATTAGGTGGCTCTGTCTCTTATTCTGATGGTTCTTGTCCGATCCTAGTGGATACGTGACTCTGGTGAAGGCTTACCTGTGGATAAATACAAATAACTAAGACACCACAGCCCCCATGGACAACAAGTGGAAGAGAAAATCAACCATTACTGTTATCACACAACTAGGGTACCTCCCAAGATGGTCCTTGGTTAATTATCCCAGGTTAGGAGTTCCAAACCAATTGACCCAGTTAGTCCAAACTCTCAAGTCGGAGAGTTTAAAAGGTCTCCACACATAGATGGTGGAGGTCTATTGAATGCTCAAATTTGTCTTGGCATGGTGCCCTGTGGAGTCAGAAAGGCCCGCTCAATAGTAGAGTTGGACCAGAGGGCTGTTTTCCTTTCTCCACTTACTCCTCTTTCACGCCCAGTCACTGGTGACCCCACAGGGTTTCGGTCCTACTCCCTCCAATAAGCAGATGTGCCAGGGCTTTGCACCTGTCAGAGTCAAAGAAAGGTCAATGCCCCCGTGGCCCAGCCTTTCCCCTCTGCTACCAGCCGGCTGGGAAAGCTGAGGCCTGCCTGCCTCAGTTACTTAATAGCCACTGGAGTGTGTTCCACTTGAACTCAGTCTAATACTGAGGTAGGCAGGGAAGTTGAGAGCAAAAACAGATTATTCCCTGAGAGAGTTGAGGAACCACTCCAAAAGTGCAAACATTCATCTTATAGGAATTCCTGAAGGAGAAGAGGATGATCATAAAGGCACTGAGGTTCTACTCCAAAATATATTAGAGGAGAATTTCCCAATCATGGCAAGAGGTAGAGAAATCAGATAGAAGACAGTTTCAGAACCCTAGTACGACTTAATCCAAACAAAGCGTCGCCTGGACACATTATAATTAACTTTGCCAAAGTTAATATGAAGAAGAAAATCCTGCAAGCAGCCAGATGTAAGAAAATCCCTACAAGAAAATTTCCTACAAGGGGAAAGATACTAAAATGACCTCATATCTCTCTTCTGAAATTTTCCATGCCAGAAGAGGATGATCATTGAGTTTCAAATTCCTAAAAAAAAAAAAAAAAAAAATTTCAGCCTAGGATCCTGTATCCAACTAAACTGAGTTTCATTTAGGATGGAGAAATCAAATACTTTAATGACATACACATGCTGAAAAAATTTGCCATAACTAAACAAGCTCTCCAGTACATTTTCAAACCCATCCTACACAATGAACAGCACAATGCTCCACAAACAAGTAAACTCAGTCAGAAATTTTTGAACAGAACCCAACTTCCACAATGGTGAAAGGATTAAAAATGTACACTGGACATTCAAAAACTTGACATGCAAAACATTACCAGGCTTATCAATTCTCTCAATTAATCAGAATTTTAAAAAAATAGTCCTCTAAAGAGACACAGGTGGGTGACTGGATACATAAAGTCAGACCAGTTATCTGCTATATACAAGAATCTCATATTTCCTTAAAAGATAAAAATAGACACAGGGTGAAGAAATGGACATCCATAATTCAGGCAAATGGAAATCAGAAAAAAGGCAGACATTGCAATATTATTCATAGGTGCATAGGTTTTAAACCAACAAACGTAAGGAAAAATAAGGATGGTCACTTCATATTTGTTAAAAGAAATACTAAACATGAAGATATTTCAATTATTGAAATTTATGCACCCCACCAGAATTCTCCTCAGTTTACAAAGGTCACCCTAAAAGACATGAACGATTTAATATCTTCCTGCACCATAATAGTGGGAGATTTTAACACCCTTTTGGCAGTATTGGATAAATCCTCCAAGAATAAACTAAACAAAAGAATAATGAACTTAAACTTGACCCTACAACAAATGGACTTAACAAACATCTACGGAACATTTCAACCCAATAAAATTGAATACATATTCTACTCATCAGCCCATGGAACATCCTCCAAAATTGATCACATCTTAGGTCACGTCTAACCTCAATAAATTTAAAAGAATAGAAATTGTTCCTAGTATTTTCTCAGACCATCATGGAATAAAGGTAGAACTCAACAACAACAGGAATCAGCATACTCATACAAAGATATGGAAACTAAATAACCTTATGCTGAATGATAACTGGGTCATAGATGAGATTAAGAAAAAAAATTACTGGAGGGCAGAACAAGATGAGAGACAGATTAGACATTTACCTCAGCTATCCCAGAACAACAGGTGAGAGTGAGTGGGCTATATCATTCCCAGCATGGAATATTGGTGTGGAGTGGCAGTTAAGGGTGTGCAGTGAAGTGGCATATTACTGGACTTGGCATGTAACCTGTGAGCTGCAGAGACTGCCAGAAAAATTTCTGTGCTGGCGGCAACAAAACATCCCCCACAGAGGATTACATTTCACAGTATGTGGGGAAACTAGGTGTTGTCAAGAAATATTGGTGGGGGGAGGATGGGTAGAGGGAGGGCAATTAGTGGGAACACACCTATGGTGCATCTTAGCAGGGTACTGGTGAAACTTATTAAAGATAGAGTATTAATGTCTTTATATAGTGATCAAGGAAATGCCATGAAGGATATCTTTAACAGTACGATCAAAATATTTCTGAATGTATATGAATCGTGCCCTGTGATTACACCAAAGTACATAATTATGGCTCAATAAAATTATTTAAAAAAATTGGTAAATAATGAAGATTTGCTTTGTGTTTGGGAAATAGATAACATTAGCCCAAAAATTGTTGAAAGTTTAGCCAGTTTCTCCTTCTCTAGTGACAGGTATACCTCTTTGCTTGCTCCCTTGGACACACTTTCTGGCAGAAAGGCATACTTATAACTTTGACTTAAAATAGACAAATGCAAACTATATAATCAAAATGTATGTTCCTTTAATATTCTGAAGTTTAAAAAAAAAGCTTCCTCTAGGCTTAGCTCACATAAGATGACTTTATCCCTCTATGGGATTTAGTATTTGCTAAATTTCTTTGTGTCCTTAGGTCCCCAATGGGTTCAAAAATATACATAATTTTGTGATTAAACTGTTTTTTTTTCCATTTTATAGTGGGATCATTAGGCATTAAAAAAATAAATAAACTTGCCTGTAATTAGGAAGTAGTGATAGTCTGAAGCAAAATTTAATTTTTAGCTGGCCAGGGCCAGGTTCAAACCCATCACTCCTGGTGTATGTGGCCAGCACCCTGTCAACTGAGTTATAGGAGCTGACATCCTAGCTACAAATATTCCAGAGGCCACTTCAAAAATAAAGGTAAATAATTGCTCTTTCTCTCTCAAGCCTCCACATACCTTCTGGAATCTAAGTTAGCTGCTTGATCATGGACTATCCTTTGTTAAGAAAGGCTTTTTGTCTTTATTATTGTTATTAGAGATTTTTAGCTTAATATAATGCCTATGAGAATATATTAAATCACAGAAATTAATTTCAATTTAATCAGCCTTAATAGGTACATATTGCAAAATGCTCAGTCCTCTGTTAGGTACTGTGGGGGAGAAAAGAAAAGTATAAAAATTCTTACCATTACTTACAGTGGTCCAACGTTTTGTCATTTACGAAATGCTTTTAACGCCTACCATCTCATCTTACCCTGTCATTATCTGTCTCGCCCCAAATTTAAGAGTTCTGCAAAACAGATATTATCCCCATTTTATAGATGTGAAAAAAGAAGGTATGTGAAGTGATGCAAATAGAGTACACTAACCCATGTAGATGTTTATTTCTCCAGGGTATTTGAATTTTGTTATTGAATCATAATTGTGTACATTGGTGCAATCATAGGGCACGATGTGCTTCATATACATTCAGAAATATTTTGATCATATTGTTACAGATAGCCTTCATGGCATTTTCTTGATCACTATATAAAGACATTGATACTCTA
>CAUYON010128394.1:0-20204 GCA_963573935.1 Arctocebus calabarensis | reverse complement strand
CCATCTCCCTCCCTTGCCCTTCAGTCCATCTCACATCACATGGATTATGCTCAAACACAGCTTAGAAGACTCCTTGACTCCTCACTGCCTGGAGATCACGTCCAACCTCCTCAGTTCCCTCATCAAAGCCCTCTGTGGTCTCACCCTAGTTCCTTCTGCCCTTACCTCTCATGAGTCCGTGCATTCTGGCTGTATGGATACCAACCTCTTTCCCCCCTCTGAAATGCTCTCTCCACCCTCCCACCCTGCGCCTTTCCCTGGAAACCCCTCTCCTTCTTTCTTACCTATGTACCCAACCCCCCTTACTCAACTACCTTCTCTTGCAAGAAGCCTTCAGGCACAGCCCCAGGCTGAATCACAGCCTCCTCCTCCTGCACTTACTCCACCACACTGTGTACTGCTTCTCAGCATTCCTCATGTGAGAGGAACTTCATTTTGAGAGCAGCCAACGAGTCTTCCACCTTTCAGGACCCCCTGTGGCCCTTGCCCGCACCTTGCCCACCTGAGCCCCTTGATGATTTGTTGTCACAGACCTTAGCTTCCAGCTGACAACCTCTGAACACACCGTCCACACCCTCAACTGCATTCTAGGACAGGGGATCCTAAACTTTGGGTCATGCTTCCTCTTCACCAGGAAACTTCTTTTTTTTTATTATGATAAAATATATGTGACGTGAAATTTATCATTTTAACATTTAAGCCCTCATTAAGGGCTGCAATTCAGTGACATCAAGTACGTTCACAATGTGGTGCACTTAGCACCACTGTTTAGCTCCAGAACATTTTTTTTTTCTTCCCGAAAGGAAATCATGTGCCCATTAAGCATCTTCCCTCCCCCTTGCCCCTGAAAACCACTAATTGCTTTCTGTCTCTGTGGATTTACCTGTCCTGGATAAATCATATATCATTGGAATCATGTAATATATGAACATATAAATGGAACCATATAATATGTGCCTTTCTATGACTGGTTTCTTTCACTTAATGTTTTCAAGGTTAATCCACATGGTAGCCTGTATGAGTACTTCATTCCTGTTTATGGCTGAGTAATATTCCATTGAAGAGATGCCGCACATTTTGTTTATCCAGTCACCAGTCGGTAGGCAATTGGGGTGTTTCCACATTTTGCCTATTGTGAATGGTGCTGTTAGAAACATCTTATACAAGTTTTTGTTTGGCCACTTGTTTTCACTTCTTTGGGGTATATACCTAGGTCTGGAATTGCTGGGTCATATGGAATTTCTGATACTAGGAAGCCCCTAATACTTGCTGTCTTTAATCCTCACGAACATTCTGGGTCTGCATAGCTGACTTTACCTTGGGAGAGTCCATGGCTTTGTAGAAAGGAACAATTTCACCCCAATTATCATCTGATGGCAATCCTTCAATGGCATTCCTTGTTTTTAATGTTAACTTCTTGCTGCTTAGAGCCCTTCTTTGTCTAAACTATTCCAGACCCATTACTTAATTTGTCCCTCACAGCAATACTACAAAGAGGAAACTATTATGTCTGCTTCTCAGATGAAATTCAGTGGTGTGGCGTGACTTGACAACGTCACACAGCCTTTAGAAGCCCAGCTGAGACTGACCCCAGCCCGTTGGCATTTTTATGTCACCACAGTGGCTCTCTCTAGCTTCACCTGTCTTTCCAAGGTCTTTTTAAAATGACCACCTCCTGAATTTATTCTTGGACGCATCGTTGTTTAGAAACGCCCCTCCCTAGGTGACAGGTCAGTGCTGGCACAGACTTCTGCACACAGCCTGCCCGGTTACCACCTTTCTCCCAGGGATTCTGCCTATACCAAGGAGACCAACTTTTACCTTTTCCTGATCTTCTGTCGCCTTCTGGAATTCTAGGTTAATGTTTCCTTTCAACCTTGACATGAGGCTAAATCTGAGAGTGTCCCATAAGCCCATTTTCAGCTCCCTGTAGTTTTTCCCTGTTATTCTGTTCAGCCCAAAGTCAACCCAAGAATATCCCTTCCTCTTCTCAGGAGGAACCTATCCCTTGCTCTGAAGGGCCCCCTGTCTGCTTTGGAGTAGAAAAGAGGCATAAGAACCCCCAGATGACATAGCGGAGCTGTGTTCAGTTTGCCCATTGGAAGCTTCCTATCCTACATCTCCCAGGTCTGTGTTTAACCAGGAGACTGTGAAGAATCAGGGAAGCAGAACAGACAGCAGGTAATAATAGCAACAATAGTCACTGCTCATCGGAGGTGTGCCACGTGTCCGATGCTCTAGGCATATTTACACTCAATACCCCGACTGCCCTATAAGGCAGATGCTGCTTGCAGGAAAATGGAAGCTCAGAAAATGGTGCTATAACTCCTCCAGAGTGATAGAGCTGAGGCGCAGCCAGGTGGGGATTGAAAACCATCCAAGCCCATGCTTCCTGCAGTCTGGCCCACTGTCTTCCTCCCAGGGAGAAACTTTTTGGGCTGACTTGGCTCATTTAGTAAGCCTTGGTGCTTCTGCAAGTGACAAGGACTTCCTAGGTGGCAGGTGATCTATCCTGTGTCCACTCAGGCAAAAATGCCTCTTACCACTTTCCCTAAAGTATATAGAGTTCTGTACAGCTCTAGTTCTGGGTGACGTTGCTAGGAACTCTGGAAAAGTTTCCTGTTTCACTATATTTGGGGATATCAGTGTCAGCTAGGTTCTGTCTCACAAGTCATCTCCGAATACCTTTATGCACAGTATAAATCTCCAAGGACTGAAAAGATGTAGTGTTTCCCAAACTTATTTAGGCGTGAAATATTTTTTCAAGTAGTATTTCAAAGTGTCCCCTTAAAACTCTAGCCTGAGATGCTCTAAACTTTCTCAGATTCAAGAATGTCTGGAGGTGAGAGAGTACAATGGTTACACGCAAGGGCCCTGCAGCCTGGCTGTCCAGGTTAAGATCCCAGCCCTGCCACACAGTAGCTGTGTGACCTTAGGTAAGTTACCTCATCTTTCTAGGCCTCAGTTTCCTCACTTGTAAGAGATGAATGATGATAATCATGTAATATATACATAGAGAGAAAGATGATGTAATATATACACACACGCGTGCAAATAAACTTCTTGGAACAATGTCTGGCAACAGTAAGCGCTTACTAATTGTTAACTGTCATTTTTAATCCCTCAAGAGCCTTGAAGAAAGAGGTTTCCCACATTTTTTCAGGAGCAAACAGTCCACTCCGACACTTCTTGCCCCCAGACTCATAGCAGCCTTGAATTTTATAAAACCTCTCAGGAAAGATAGTGAGTGAGGAACTGGTTAAAAGGTGGCTATGTCCCCAGGAAGAGCCCTTCTGATCCTATATGCAAGGAAGGCCTCCTTCTGCTTATCTGTCCTCCTCACAGAGAGGCACGAAGGCTTCAGAAGACCTAGATTTTAAACCAAACTTACTCGTTTACCAATCAGATCTCAGGTTTCCTTCCCTGTAAAATAGAAGGTGACAAGACTCTGATCCAGGACACGGCATAGAGAGGGTTGGGGTCACAGTACTGGGCAGGCAACGTGGCTGGGGGTGGCCATCCTGGCCAAGACAAGCAGTGTGGCTGGGAGGTCGGGATGGGGTGGCAGGCAGTGCCCACAACAGGCAGTAAAATGGGAGGGGGCTCCTGTGACAAGGCTGTTTCGGCAGTGAATTAACTCAGAAGCAAGTGCACGCTCTTCTCCAAGGTCTTACTCAACAACATGGGGGGGGGGGCATGCAATGCAGTGGCTGGAGCCATGTGACCGGTTTGGGTCCATAGGAAAACTTAAAGAATGAACTTGGGGGAAAAACTAGCCCCTCCCCCTGGGTCTTACTTCACCCCTGGTGGGGCAGGGGAAGAGTAAACAGCTTTGGCAGATCAATCTGCCCAGGGATTCTTGGCTCTGACATAGCCACTTAATGCGGGGTAGATGTTCCCTGTAGGATTTTCCGTCATTAGACTTCTTGTTCTAATCTGGAGATCACAGTGTGTGTCCTGCAACCAGACATTCCCAGTGCCCCATGGAAGAGTGTGGCGGCACATCTCCCACCACCACGGGCGCTCATTCCCCTGGGGGCGTGGACAGCATGGAGCTGGACTCGGTTGGAGGCAGTTCCCCAAAGTCTGCGTTTCTAACATGCTGCCTGGTGACACTGAGGCTGCTGCTCCCTAGATCATACTCTGAACAGAAAGGGACAGTGACAAGGCCGACTCTGCCACTAAGAACAGCAGGTTAATCTGAAGCCAGGAGATGATCTAATTCACCCCCACAGAGGAGAAAAACTCATTTTACTTCAAGTTGGGGGGAGGGAGAATAAGGGATGGGAGAGAGAGGAAGGTGATCTGGGGTGCTCCCACTGAATGGGCACAATGTAGGGGTGTATGGCACACCTTTGGGGCGCAGGACATAGCTACAAGAGGGTCTCTACCTAACAAATTCAAATATTGTGATTTGGTTGTTTCACATTAACCTGAAATAATAACAATAAAATAGAAGAACAGCAAGACTAGTACTAAAGGCCCATCAGAATGTTTTAATTTCCTTTATAACTAGTAAAAAAAATGAACTTTTAGGTCAAAGACACACATTAATAGATAACACTAGTGTATTTATCTTTCTACCAGTATAGTTGTAAAAATAATATTTTAAATATCTTCTTAAGGAGGAAGGGGCCCATGAAGGCAACAGCACCTAGAGCCCACAAAAATTCTAATGGGAGGCTGGGCTCAGTGGCTCACCCCTGTAATTATAGCACTCTGGGGGGCCGAGGCAGGTGGATTGCCTGAGCTCAGGAGTTTGACCAGCCTGGGATTGTGATTTGGTGGTTTCACATTAACCAGAAATAATAACAAGAATACTAAAGACTGAGCAAGAGTAATACCCTGTCTCTACAAATATCCGGGAGTTGTGGCGGGTGCCTGTAGTCCCAGCTACTTGGGAAACTAAGGCAAGAGGATCACTGGAGCCCAAGAGTTTGAGGTTGCTGTGAGCTATGATGCCATGACTCTCTACCAAGGGTGACAGAGAGAGACTCTTGTCTCAAAAAACAAAAACCCAACCCCTAAGGGGGTCTTGGGGTGGGGCAGGGGAACAGTGAGAGGGTTTGTGCTATCTATTGTGCATAAACTGTGAAATCAGAGAATTGGTGAAAAGTTGCCCAGATGACTGTCCCCGAGGTCCTGGGGAGGATCAATGGGGTAAGAGCCAGAGGAAGTGCTGTGCAGTCAGTTAGCTTCTGAGCCATTGTCCTGCATCTGCACAAGTTCACCAGGTCTTCTTTACTTGGGGAGCTCTGAGGGGGTCCCCAATGCCTCCTGGAGGTCACCCCCCAATTCTAGGGCCTATGAGGTTCATCCCTTTGCAAAGAACTGAAATCCAGTCTTTCTGTTCCCCCCCAGCCCTGCTATGGCCATACCTATCCACCCCCGGACTGGGTTGCTGGGAGAACCTGGCTCTGTAGGGTGTGTAAGGAGGGACAGGCTCTACTGGCTGCCTTGGTTATCCACAAAAAGCAAGACCATCACTTGTGATCTGAAAAACAAATGTAAAGGGGAATGCCTAAGGCTTGAGTCAAGTGCCTTGTTAATAAGAAAAGGAGAGTAGGTATTTCCTTTAATGGTAAATGTTTTCCTAAAAACACAGCCCTCCATTTACTTTGGATCTGATGCCAGTTCTAACTGTCCTGAAGGCACTGAATGGGCTTCTAGAAAACGAACGATAACACACCTCAGCTAACACACCTGCAGTCCTCCTCCTTGTCACAGACACAGTGTCTGGCACAATTGTGTCTCTGAGATGGGCTCAGTCATGCAACTATTAGAGTAAATCACTGAGTCTAGGGGAGTTAATCATTCACAGAGGAGAAAACAAGGCCTTGGAAAGGAGAACTGATTTGCTCAAGGACACAACATGAATTGGAAGCAGAGCCAGTCCTAGAACTTGAGACCACTACTTACATCCTGTCTTCACTTCAGCTTAGAAAGTGGCCCCAGAGATGGATGTTGGGAGACTTTCACTGCCTTTAAACCTGGGAGGGTTTGCTTGTGTGTTCATTCATTAATATCTACTAAGCACCTGCTATTACCTCTCTACAAATTCATAATGATCTCTCCATTTAGAAATCTTACTGGCCCTCCCTCCTGGCCTGATAAACTCCAAGTGTGAGGTTTCATGGGCTGCATACACTTTGCCCCAAGAGCAACATGGCCTTGGTTCTGCCACCTTCCAACTGTGTAATCCTGACTGAACTGCTCAACCTGGAAAAGCCTCCATTTTGTCATCGGTATTTAGCTGGTATTCAGTGAATAGAAGCTGTTGTCATAATAAGTACATTGGCCGGGGGTGGTGGCTCACTCCTGTAATCCCAGCACTTGGGGGGCTGAGGTGGGTGGATTGCCTGAGTTCGCAGGTTCGAAACCAGCCTGAGTGAGGGCGAGAACTTGTCTCTAAAAAAAAAAAAATAGCTAGGCATTGTGGCCGGGGCCTGTAGTCCCAGCTACTTGGGAGGTTGAAGCAAGAGAATCACTTAAACCCAGGAGTTTGAGGTTGCTGTGAGCTATGATGCCACAGCACTCTACCAAGGGTAACACAGTGAGACTCTGTCTCAAAAAAAAAAGTGCATCGTTATTACTCTAGGTCTTAGCATGTAAAACAAGACCCGGGAGATTTCAGCAAGTGGAACTTTCCCTCCATGACTGAAACATCAGGCTCGCTTTGTTTGTGTACGTAAGCAACTTCTGTGCTTTATAAAGGGTAGGAAGCACAATGTGGGGACAACTCACCAAGTGTTTCTGCATCTAATGCAAAGATCCTGGAGATCCATAATCATCCACATGTGTTCGTCTCTGCTGGACCCAGGTGGCCTGAGAAACAGTCTGTCTCTGAATCAAGGTGTGGCCAGTGAGCCACAGTCCTGTTAGGCATGTTGGCCATACATGGGGACGGCAGCTGGGAAATAAGGCTGCCCTCTAACATATTAAAAGGTGAAAAACCCATATACGATGGATGTGATTAGTTATCTATGGGAGCAACCCCCAAATTCTCTCTCTATGTGGTTGAGGAGTTGGAAGGCTTGACCAAGACATCCAGAAATCAGAACAGAAAGACAATTCCTTTGAAGACACTTTTGCTTTTAACAATTTTCCCTTCTTTAGAAGCCCCTATACAAAAGGGATGGCTTCCCAAAGCCACATCTTTACCCCCCTGGTCCTACCCCCTGACTGTGGCTGATTGATCCCAACCCAAGCTAGGCCTGTAAGACGTCTCTCTTAAGACCTTAGGTGGAGACTCGGAGCCACAGCAGTCTGGTCACGCTGGGCCTGAGCCCCAGAAGAGTGGTCTTCACAGTGGAGCCTTCTGTTCATTCAGGGAACACAAGACAATTCCAAGGCATCTAGGAAGAAAATCTGAAACTGCTATCTATTTTTATTTTAAAATTGGACAAAGTAAGCTTCCTTAATATTTAATAAGTGCATTAACAATGGTGCCCTTTTCAGTCTACATGGAAGGTCACTGCCATGTGTGTGAGGTGTCCTAGGGGACCAAGGGGAATCCTACCATGCTGAGCACATAGCACCTTCATGTATTACGTGACAAAGGGTGACATAGTTTGTGTGTGTGCACCCCAGTAAGTGGATTAGTAAAACATGTTTATCTAGTTTTAACATGTCCTAGAATGGGCATGTGGCTTAAAAGACTCTCACAAAACAGGTGCAATGAATACTTCTGCTCATAAAACTAACTTAAGCAACTCTTAAAAGATATTTGCAAATGGCTGGATAAATTTAAATGTTAGTATCATGCTTCAATAAGGATGCCCCCCTTCTCTGCCCTCCCCCTACCATCCCCGCCCTGCCCTCTGCTCACGTCTCTGCTCTGTGCTCTAGGATGACACCTATGGGGGGCTTCTTTGTTTGCTGTCTGTTTGGCCAGTGGACTGGTAGGGGGTCGGAGGAGAGAGAGGTATGGCTTTTCCTTCCCTGCTCCTTCTTGCTCCAGCACTACATCTCTGGCAACAATCGTGTCCCTACATACCTACAACTCATTCCAGGTGGACCCTCTTCCCTGATCCCAGAGCTCACTGGCTTCTTAAAGCAGCATATAGAGATATTATATGTAATTAACCACATCCTCTTACTAAAGAATACTTCTTTAAAGACAGCAGAAAAATCGTTGATATTGTTTAAAAAAATACAGCATGATTTTCAAGATACTTTTCATTCTTTAATGATTTCTAGTTTTGTATGTTTTATGAAGTTTCTAACATTATTATGATAACTCCTGAATATGTATTGAAATAAAGACATATACATAAACTGGAGGGACATGCTTAAAAAAATTTTTTTTAAACTAATAAGATACATGTCAAAAACACTTGAAACTCTGCTCTAGAGAAAAGGAACGCAATTTCCTGCCACCTTTCCCCCCTCCCCAAGCTGCCCTGGGTCCTGCCTTCTTGAAGCTTAGTTATCTGTCTTTTCTTACAAGTCTCTCAGATATCTTACAATAAATCCTGACTTACTCTTAAGTTACCCAACATAGGTTTCTAATACTTGGTTACCAAAGAAATTCACCAATATCTCTGGACTCTGACATTTCTTGTGTGCTGGAAAAAGGCTATATGAATACTACATAGTAACCACCTTTTATAAAGCACTTTCCCACATCTAAGAGAAAGATTTAGCTAAACTTCCCAGAGGAGGGAGACCTTTCCTGGGCTCTCCTGAGGTCTTTCTGGGTAAGCAGAGAGATTCTTCACTGGGCTGCATCAAAGCCCTCAGAACTTTCTGCCTTCTCACCAAAACTTCTAGCTCCCAAGCATTTTGGTCATTGCAAAGCATTATCTTTCCACAATACATTAGCACATAGACATTCAGAATTATAGACTTTAGTGTTTTGTGAATTTGATTATGTCAAGTCAATCTCTACATATGCCGTCAACTCTAGGTCACTAACTTAGGGACAGGCCCAGAAGCCTAGAACAGCTTCAAAATGATGCTCCTTAGGAAACCTCTTAGAAACCACTACCTAGGTTTTTTTGACAGTACCCAGCCTAGTCATCATTGCCTTGTAACCTTCATTAAGGACCAATTGGACCTCAGGAAGGAAATGAGAAAGATGTCTTAGAAGAAAAGCCTGGGAGAATGTCACATTCTTTCTACCAGGGAGCCAATCCCCAAACAGGTTGAAAAGATTAAGACAAGACGGCCTTTAGGGAAACCTGACCATTTGGGACCCCCCAAATAGAGAAGTTCCATGTGTTTGACATTAATTGGGGCTCCAATAATGATTATTATTTATTGTATACTTATGTATAAATACTTCAGATATAGTGATCCGTTATCAAATGGATCATAATAACCTTTGGAACAAGTCATATTGTTATTAGCAGAAGCCTTATTGTATCGGTAAGGAGGGTAAGACAGAGAGAGTCTAGGTCTTTTGCCCATGCAAAAAATTGTAGAGCTGGGATTTGAACAGACTGGGTGATCATGGCTGTATTTATAAACCTTTATGGTGCAAATCTTGGTAAGCCATGGAAAGTGACTCAAGACACCCCACTAGATTCTTTTGTTTCTTCCAAACAGAGGAAGGGGCTTCTTTATGCACTAGATTATGAGATCTGTTAAAGATTATCACATACTGTAAGGAAAGGGGAAAAAAGGTGCAAAGTTGACAGGCTTATAGGGCAGCTGCCTCAGCTACGCTGGGGCCTCCTGAGTAGGAACAAAGGGCTGGACGTTCTCACTCTGCAGCCTGACGTGTAAACCACAGGGAGATGGAAAGAGCGAGGGGATCGGTGGTCTGATGCCTTTGGATTTGACTCCCACTCCTCTCTTACTAGTTACTGATCTGCTGATCTCCATGAGTCAGTTCGCTCATGAATATCTCCCTTACAGGGCTAAAGTACAGATTTAATGAGACACATATAGTGTATACAAAATGCCAGGCACGTACAACATACTCAAACAATGGTAGTTCCCTTTCCTTCCCCAAAATTTGCTTGTCTACCTGCGTGAAGTAACCCAGAAGGAAGAGGGTTTTAAGAGATTATTTGCTCCCCATCTGGAGTTGCCTAAATGGAACTTCTATGAACTTCAGATACTTACAAAGGATGCTTCCCTTGTCTAAGGAAGGATGCAGCAAACAAGTCCCCGACCAGGCACCTCCAGAGAAAAGGCAAGCTTCCATCAAGCGGAAGAGGGGGGCCCTCCTGGCAGGCCCTGCAGCCTCAGCCTGCCTTTCCCTAGGGCAGTGATTTTCAGCTGATGTGCCACAGCTCACGGGCGTTCAGTGAGAGGATCTTAGGTGTGGTGCAACAATTTTTAAAGATCATTAATTAGATTATTTCCAAAAGAAGTTCAAAACAGCAAGTACATTAGTTTTTTACTTTTTTTTTTTAAATCAACATAATTTAAATGTGCCGCAAAAGTCTACCTATAGGTTCAAGTGTGCCATGAGATAAAAAAGGTTGAAAAACACTTTACTAGGGCATGACACAAATCTCACCAGGCGCCGGTCCATGCAGGGACCAGCTCTGCAACCAGGCTTTGGCCAGGTGCTTCACAGCAGAGTAGTACCCAAGAGCACAATGCTCCTGGCTCCACTCTGGGAAAATGGGTCCAAGAAGTGCTCTCATGCTCAGCCCTTCCTCTTTCCTTTCTCTAGGGAATGAACCAGCTACAGCAGATAAGCATTCACCTCTCCTCCTCCATACTCTAAGATTTAAAGGGCTCTGCCTTCCTGCAGAGCGCTCCATAAGGCTGGGGGTTGAGTCTGCTTAATGCAAACAGTAGAAAGCCTACTTGCCTGTTGACAAAACCTACAGTCTCCAATACCAGCTTTGTCAGTCATCAGAGTGATATTAGTCCCTGACTCTCAATAGGCCTTAGAACTTAAGCAAGGAGGTATTGTTTATTAGACCTCCTTAAAGACTCCACTAGGGACCCATGGCCAACCCTCCACGATTGTAGCAGTGATTTTCAATCAGCTTGCCACGACACATAAATGTTTCATGAGAGGATCTTAAGTGTGCCATGAATTTTTTCAATATCATTAATTAAATTATTTTGGAAAAGATCAAACCATCGTAAGTATATATTTTTTATTCTTTTTTTTTTAATCAACCTAATGTAAGGGTGCTGCAGAAACTTAACTATAGGTTCAAGAGTGCTGTGAGATTAAAAATGGTTGAGAAACCCTGCCCAGAGGATACATCCACCACTCTCCTGGGTGATAAGCATTCACCTCTGCTGGGTGAGAAGAGGACCCCGGATTATGGACAGTCAGAGTCTCAAACTCAGTGCAGACGTCTTCGTGATGGGAATCTCTGGAAGGGGACAGGTGAATGCGAGAAATAGTAATCACTGATGTGAACCGGGTGCTGCCGATAGACCCGGAGCCGAGAGATTGAACCCTGCAAAGTGGGCACTAGCAGTACAGGTCAAGCATCAAATCTGAAAATCGGAAATCAGAAACCCTCCAAAATTCAAAACCTTTTGAACGCCAACATGATGCTCAAAGGAAATGCACATTGGAGCATTTCAGATTCCAAATTTTCAGACTGGGGATGCTGACCAGTGTACTATAAACGCGCTGTAGTCCAGAATCCAAAAAGTTCCAAAATCGGAAACACTTCTTTCTAGTCGCAAGTACTTCAGATAAAGGAAATTCACCCTGTATTACAGAAGAGGAACTTGAGGCTCCGAGTCATCAAATGTAGCTCGGGGTGCACCACCGGTCAGGGACGGGCCTTGCAGTCACTCCGGGCTGTGCTTTCCACCAGGGCACCACGTTGCCTCCAGCCCCAGAGCCCTCTCCCCACTGTCATCCTGAGGGGAGAGCTGGTCAGCACCAAGCTGTCTCCTGACTCCAGGGCCCAGTGCTCCTTTCATCACACTTGTGTGACAATGTCAAGGACGTCCTCAGGCTTTCTTTTTGTGATGAACTGGGAAGCTTGGGCTCTCTGGAAACATCCTCCAGGTTGGCCTGTCAGCAGAAGGTCTTTGGATGTCCCCTCCCCTATAGCTGGGCTATGAGTGTGCCTGGTATCATTCCTGCCAGCCTCTCCCACAGGTCCCTAACTTCCTCTCGGTTTTGCTGAGATGGCTCAGCTTCCCCCACACCCTCCACTCACTGATGCCTAGATTCCACCAAACCCATAAAACCTTGGTCTCCGCCAAACCAATGGTTCCTAAACTTGAGTCATTCACATACCACTCACAATTATTGCCATGTTGGTGACCACCTAGACATATTATTTACTTAATATTCCATTTAATTTCCCTAGCAACGGGCCAGAAAGACAAGACTGAAATCTGGGCTCTGCTATTTCCTAGCTTTGTGTTGGACAAGTTCCTTACCCTCTCTGTGCCTCAGTTTCCCAATATGAATAACAAGGATAATGCAGGGTCTGCTTCAAAGAGTTGCAGTCAGGACAAAACGAGCTTCTGAAGGTAAAATGTAGGACAGGGCTTGGCACAGTGAGCTCTCGGTGTTAGCCACCACTGTCATTACGTTTATTTAAAAGGGAAACTTCTTATCCCTGCCTTAAATGGAAAAATCAGTACCACTTACCACAAATAGAGAGTTATAAAAATAAATAAAATGAAAGCCGTTATTAAATTCTTAGCTATTGCCTACCAAAGGCTTCATACCCAAGGTCTGTTCTCATTTTCTCAAGAAGGGAGACAGGCAGGGGTCAGAAGAATGTCGAATACACAATGAGGGTGACCAACTCTGCTTTGCCCAAAGCCTGTCCAGTTTTAGCACTGAAAGTCCTGTGGCCATTCACATTCCTGGGTAACCCTGGACTGTTGGTCACACAACTTCCAACAGAGGCTTTCTCCTTGATTGAAAGGTTTGCAAAGAACTTCAGAAGAAACAATGTTCTTACTCTGTGATTTTGCATTTAAGGCTGGGTCAGTATCCCACTTACAATCATCAGAACAAGCCCATCTCTGCGAGCTGAGTTTCCAAACACTGTAAATGTCTGTCATGTGGTGTATGCGCTAAGATAGTCCCCAAAGGAAAAAACCACATTTGTAAAACCCCCAGAGGAATGATGATTAAACTGTTATACAGCTAACATGACTCTATGGGAAGACTGTCTGGAAAGTCTCCAGCCATGTATGTCTCTATTTTTCATGTTACATGGCCGGAGACTTTCCAGACAGCCCTTGTAGTATACAACCATTGAGAAGAATCGTGTTTTAAAGAATCTTTAATGATAGGGGGAAATGATTATGATAGATTGCTCTGTTAAAAAAAAAAAAAACCAGACTACAAAATCACATATCTAGTAAGACCCTAGTTTTACAAAATAGAAAGAAATGTAAAGAAAGAAACGTACCATAATATTTATCTCTGAGTGATGGGATTCTGGAGGGATTTTTAATTTCTTTGTATTTATTTCTGAATTTCTTACTTGCATTCATGTCTATATTTTCCAAGAAAGTTTAGTGAGAAACATGCATTACTTTTATTACTAGGAAAAAATGAATAAAAATTATAAATAAAAAAGTAATAGAAAGAAAGTAACCAGAGTAAGCCTAGCCTTAGCAAACGTTTTCTTGTTTAAACATCTGTTGCCAGTTGGGAAAGAACATTTTCTGTCTATCCCCTGCTTTCTATCTCCCCTGGAGAAGCCCTTGCAGAAAAGGTGGGGCTTGTGCCACCAAGGTCAGGGCACAGGTTGCCTCTGCTAAGACTCTGGGTTTGAAAGACCATCACTGAGGCTACGCTGGGCTGTGGCCTCAATTCGAAGTCTGGCCTCCAAGGTTCACTGGGCAAACATGACATCCCCTTTCCCTCTATTTGTGGTTTGTCCATGATTTGGACTGTGGCACTCAATAACTGCCTCTAGGACCCAAGTTACTAACTAGAGATAGAGTGACATCTAATATGGAAGTGCCCACTTCAGACCCAGGAGGCCTGAATTGGAATCCCTGTTTACCAACTACCAGCTGTATGATTCTCTTGGAGCCGTGACATTGGCATCGCTAACTCAAGGATTAAATTAAATAATCTAGCGTAGATCTTATCAATTTCCTCCCCTCTTTCCTTTTACATGAGAAGTTCTCCATCTCCTTCCCCCGACTCATATAGCTCCCCCAAGGGGCAGGGGCAGAGTCTGGGGCTCCTAGCTCCCTTTTCCCCATCCACCGAGGCCTCTGCTTCTCCTCAGCAAATGGAATTCTTCTGCCGACTGCCAAGCCACACAGAGGACTGCTGAGGGACAGGCCAGCCTCTATGGGGCTACCCGGGAGGTGGGGGAGTGGGAGGAGTAGGTAACTTGAGGCCCCCACCTTGCTGCTCAACTCAGAGTAGATGAGTCTGACCATCGGGCACATGTGCAAATAAATCTGGGCTCTAGTTTAACCAGAAGCCACCTATGAGCACTATGCCCACTTACTTGTGCCAAAAGAATGATCCTGAGCACTTAGTATATTTCTGGCGTCATTCTGGTGCTGGACATATAGAAAGAAGGGGATTCTGTTCTCAAGGGGCTAATCTGCTTCTGCCAGAGGTATGGGTGCCCATCCACCTGCTTTCTAAGGGCTTAGAGGAAAGAAGTGGGGCTGAGAGCCCATTCTGTATAGTTCAGCCAGTGGGGCAAGGACTTTAACTTCTCACAGACTCACAGAACCCCTCATCCCGTACGGCCCTAACTTCCTTACACAAGATACTACTTCAACTCCCTGCTTTGTCGCTCGGTGGCTGGGTGGGCTTGGACAAGTCATTTAACAGCCCCAAGCCCCAGTGTCCTTGCCCACAAAATTGAGGTAAAGACATGTCCCTCATCTAACTACTGTAAGTGACACGCGAAATCCCTGTGGAAAGCCTCAGCCACACTGTTGGAAGAGAGCAGGCACTTGTCTCTGCACTGTCACCCATGCCAGTTAAGCAGCCCCTCTCTGCTAGAATGTCCCCATCTGCAAGATGAGGGTGGCAAGAAAGACCCCTATTCTGTGGGGCTGTGGGAGTAGAGGGTGCAGACTGGTGTTCAATGCATGGTAAGAACTCTGTATCTGCTCTTTTATTTTCTTTTAGAAAACGTTTATGGGGATAATTGATCATGCCATAGCAATTACCACATAGTTATTCCTCCCAGACAAACTTAGAAGGTACTGGACTTTCTACCAAGCACAGAGGAAAGCACATCAACTGTGAATACAAACAGCACCCCCCCCCCGATATGCATACACACATACTACTGAATCATGGACCTAGCAAACACAACAATGACAACAGTTCTGCCCATTAAGTCAAAAATCACAAGACACTATTGGAGGCAGAAGCATACCCTCGTTGAGAGGCTGGAGCACCTGAGTTAGGGTTGTACAGACCTGGGTTTGAATCCCAGCTCTTCTCCTTCTGGGTGGTATGATCTTAGGCAAGTCAGTTAACCTGAGTTCCTACCAACATAAAATTTGTGGGGGGGAAGAGAGGGGGCTGAGGTATAGATAGCTCCACCTTGTATGTCATTATCCCCAGAGCCTGACTCCCTTGTGCCCCCAGCCTAACAGTCCTGGGAGGCTTCTTCCTTTTCTCAGGAAAAGATCCCACTCAGATGAGCCCTTGGGCTACTTTGTTCCCCCTGCCCCCTAATGAGCAGTGTTCAGAAGACAGCAGCCACTGAGCTCTGGGAAGCTGGGGTGCTGGCCTGGGGTCCCAGACCCCGCTGCTGTTGACTCAAATGGTAGAGCCTCTCTAGACTTTCATAGGTGTTTACTGGACGGGAGGGAGAGAGACAGCTGGGCCTCTCTCCGGCCTCTGGCTCCCACCAGCTTTCCCTTTGGAAAAAGCCAGTCCCAGTGCCGCTCACTCTAGGGATCATCTCAACGCGGCAGCCTGGAGTGGGCAGGGCTGGGGCACAGGCCAGGGCACAGGCGCCCCTCTAAGGAGTAGTTAAAATACACAGTTGGGGGAAGCTGGAGACAAAACAAGAGAGGGAGATAGAGATTAGAATCGGGGGCTGCGGCCAGAACACAGGCTGAAGGGGCAGAGACAGAAATAGAGGCAGATCAAGAATGGAGACATGTTGGGCCAGCTCCAAGTTCAAGGTAGGAGCACGGGGACAGAGACACAGGAAGCCACGAGGTAAGAAAGCCTTGGCTGGCAGGCTTGTCTAATCTGAGAACCCCTCTATTGCCACAAAGGGACCCAGAGAAAAAGCCAGGGGTGACAATCTCCTGTCAGGACCCACATTTTCACCCTGACCTGGGCACACTTTCCAACAGCAAGCAAAGGAAGCATACTTTAGTTAAGACTGGCAAGATTCACTTCTTATTTAAAACTTAAGGCAACAACAATAAAAATACTCAGCTAAAATGCCACCCAATAATACTGACTCCCCCAGAAAGTTAAAGTTAGCGCCCCCATCCCAGCACCCTGTACCTTTAAGGAGGAGAACGTTCCCTCTGCTTCCCAGCCGAAGAGGCAGGTTATTCTAGGATGTAGGAAGGCTTACCTAAAACTGAGTTATTCCCCTTTCCTCCTCTGGCCAGCCTCTCTGCACTCTGGGGAGCTTTTACCATTTAAGGTCAATGTTACATCTGGCTCCAGAGCTCGGAGCTGAGAAGCCTCTGGCTGCAGAACCTCCTCTGAGAGGGGCCGGGACTGAGAGCCGAGAGCTCCTCCGGGAGCCCCTCTGGCCTGGGTCAGGGGGCTAAGGGCAGAGAAGCCGACCAGCTGGCCTCACTCTGGGCCCTCCCACAGACACCTACACAGCAGATGGCAGTGCCCACGGCAGTGCTGCTGGACGTAGTCCTGGCCAGATGGGGACGAAGGGAACTCTGCAGACCTGCCTCCCAGGCTGGAGTCTCTAGCAAGCATGTGAGCCTGGATAAGACCCTGGGCCAGCGCCAAGAGAAACTGGGAATGTTTCCTGTCCTGGGGATTTGGGGGCAGGGGCTGCTCCCACCACCTTAAACCCTTGGGATTACCAGAGAGAAAGGCCTGGGAGACTCAGTTAATCCCAGACTTGGCACCAGCCCCCGGGGTGTCAATTCTTGCTTCCCTACTTAGCAGCTCTGTGGTCCTAACATCATGGAGCCTCAGTCTCCTCATCTCTAAAGTGGGAGTAATAGTGATAACACTTAGCTCTTTGGGATGTTAGGTGGAATAAATGAGATAATGTACAAATGTTTAGCATAGTACCAGGAGCTCATGGTACTGGATCAGCATGAATTAGCTTCCTGCTCCTGCTCAGACATAGGGGTGGCTCTCTCCTGGAAGTCCATACCCTGTCCTTACCTGCTCTTCACTTGCACTTCGGTGCAGTGGCCACACAAGGCCAAGATCATCGGGCAATCCACATGGGGACTTCAGCCCCTTCTGGGGTTAGAGGCGGCATAGAGAAGCCCTGCGTAGGGTTGCCAGGTAAATTATAGGATGCTCATTTAAATGCATATTTATGTATGGATATGTATGTTATGGGACATACTTGTACTCAAAGATGATGTGAGCCAGGCATGGTGGCTCACGCCTGTGATCCTAGCACTCTGGAAGGCTGAGGCAGGAGGGTCCCTTGAGCTCAAGAGTTCTAGACCAGCCTACGCAAGAGTGAGACCCTATCTCTACTAAAAGAAAAATTAACTGGGCTTGTGGTAGGCCCCTGGAGTCCCAGCTACTCAGGAGGCTAAAGCAGGAGGATTGCTTCAGCCCAGGAGGTTGAAGTTGCTGTGAGCTAGGCTGAGGCCATGTCACTCTAGCCTTGGGCAACAGAGTAAGAAGTTATCTTAAAATAAATAAATAAATGTTATTTATCTAAAATTTAAATTAACTGGTCATCTGATATTTTTATCAGGGAACCTTTTTTTTTTTTTTTGAGACAGAGCCTCAAGCTGCCACCCTGGATAGAGTGCGGTGACATCACAGCTCACAGCAACCTCCAACTCCTGGGCTTAAGCGAGTCTCTTGCCTCCGCCTCCCAAGTAGCTGGGACTGCAGGCGCCCACCACAACGCCCAGCCATTTTTTGGTTGCAGCCGTCATTGTTGTTTGGCGGGCCCGGGCTGGATCCGAACCCACCAGCTCAGGTGTACGTGGCTGGCGCCTTAGCCCGCTGAGCCACAGGCGCCAAGCCTTTATCAGGGAACCTTAACCCTGGACCATTACTTGCAACACAGACAGCATTAACCAGTCGTGGTCACAGGCATTAGGCATGAACCCTCCAAGGCCTATGACCTCAAGCCTTCATGGCAATGGCTGTGGAACTGCACTTTGCCCTCATTCCCAGCCCCTGGCCACAGGTCAATAACCCAGCAGTGGCAGGCTTTCTCCACTGAGCCTGGCCTACAGGGCCTTCATCCTGGCCCCTTGCTCAGGGATGTGATTCTGAACTCTCTCTCCTGCCTGATTGTTACAAGAGCAGCCCCTGATGGGGGTACAGTACATGCTGTCTGCCACCCTCCTAAATCATTATTCTTTTGCAGATGAAACCAGAGGAGGCTGTCTTGGGTACTGGCTATGCTTGTTCTCCAGTGTCCACACCTGTACCATGTGCAGGTACCGGCAAAGCCGTAGGTGGTAACTATGACGACTGCAAGTATAGAGGCTAGAGGGAATTTACCGAACTTTTTAGTTCTCCGACTCCAGTGTGCATTAGAATCCCCGGGGATGAAGCTCCTGGGCTCCTCTTCCAGAAATTCTAATTCCATGGATCTGAAGTAGACCCAGAAATCTGCATTTCAATTAAGGCCTTCAGTGGATTCCTAATATGGTTGGTCCAAAGATCCCGCTTTGGGAAGTGTTGCTCACAAGGCTGATTTTGGGAATCCAGCAGTGGTCACTGCAGGGACAACTAGAAACCAGAGGGTGAAAAGGGACTTAAGGCTTTATGTGCATGTGAGTGTGCACATGCGTGTATTATACTGAGCACCAGCTCTCTTCCTAGCGCTACAAATGCTTTACATAAAAGCATCATATGTGTGCTCACAAGTGCCTAATACCCTGCCATCAAAAAGGAAACTGAGGGTAGCAGAAGTAAACCAAGGCAGCACCTGTGGCTCAGGGGGTAGGGTGCCGGCCCCATATACCGAGGGTCACGGGTTCAAACCCAGCCCCAGACAGATGAAACAGCAGTGGCAACTGCAACAAAAATAGCCAGCCATTGTAGTAGGTACTTGTAGTCCCACGTACTCGGGAGGCTGAGGCAAGAGAATCGCCCTAGCCCAAGAGCTGGAGGTTGCTGTGAGCTGTGACGCCATGGCACTCTACTGAGGGCGACAAAGTGAGACTCTGTCTCAAAAAAAAAAGAAGTAAAACCACTTGCTTCATGTTCTACAGCCAGTAAATGGTAGAGCTGAGCTGTGAATTTAGGTGGTTTGTCTCTAAAGCTCTGTCCTTTATACCATTCTGCCTCTCCTCCAGCCAGGGTTTCGTAACATGAGATTTATGGATGGCCTTCAGGAGTCTCTGAGCCAAAGATCCACATAAAACATTGCAGGATTTATACTTTTCTTATATTTTTCTTTCTGGGAGTAGAGGCTAGACTCACAAAGGGCTCAATAACTGTTTTAAAGCACAGCATTAACACAAGCATTTCCTAAAACCCATTACTCGTGGCGTGTAAAATGAAACAAGCTCTCTAGAGGACAACTTAGGACTATCAAGATCATTAGGTTCACATCCTTTGACCCAGAACCACTTGTAGAAATTTATTCAATGAACACACTCCCACACTTAGGACATGACAAATGAGCACGATTATTCATTGCAGTATCGTTTAAAAAGGTAAAAGAGTTGGAAACAACACAAACGTCCAGCAACTGGGGACCATAAAGATAGATGGAGGCCGCCACAAAAAAGGATGAAGAAGCTCTTGGTATATTGGTATGAAAATCTCCAAGTGGGAAAAGGAAGATAACAGAACAGGGTCTATCAAATGCTACTATTTTAATAAAAAAAGAGAGCACGTGTATGTGTATATTTATATTCACCCACAAGTCTGTAAGTGAGCATACATACAATCTCCCTCTAAAATCAGCACAAGGGGGCGGCTCCTGTGGCTCAGCGAGTAGGGCGCCGGCCCCATATACCGAAGGTGGCGGGTTCAAGCCCGGCCTCGGCCGAACTGCAAAACAAAAAAATAGCCAGGCGCTGTGGAGGGCGCCTGTAGTCCCAGCTACTAGGGAGGCTGAGGCAAGAGAATCGCTTAAGCCCAAGAGCTGGAGGTTGCTGTGAGCAGTGTGACGCCACGGCACTCTACCCAGGGCGATAAAGTGAGACTCTGTCTCTAC